>JAHWFP010210496.1:0-17620 GCA_023313725.1 Lithobius niger
CCCCCCCCCCTCCCGCCCCAGAACCTCCTCGTGATGCCTCCCAGGGTTTGGGCAACAAATTCTTATAGATCAAGCTGAAAACATGAAATTGGGTGCAAAAGTCACTCTTAGCAGTATAAAACGAATCAGCCATGGAAAAGACTCTCTTATAACAGTTATTTTAAGATGATTACAGTGTTCTTTTCTGTGTTATCTTGCTAAAACAAGACAAAAAATAAGGGATACTAGTATTAAAAAACTCTTAAGCGTGTAAAATACGGATGTAAGCCCTAAAAAACTTAAAGCCCTAAAGGAACGGATATTAGAAAAAGACATGAAGCCATCAGTGTCGCACTAAAACGTGTAAAAGAAGTTCCAGCTTGTTTTTGGGGTCGCAGGAGAATATTTTACACATATTAGTGCGACGCTGATGGCTTACATGTCTTTTCTAATATCTGTTCCTTTAGGGCTTTAAGTTTTTTTAAGGCTTACATCCGTATTTTATACGCTTAAGCGTTTTTTAATACTAATTTATTCCATCATCCAGCACGAATCTCTTATCATCGTAGGGAGATATGGATGATTTTTAAATTTCAACCGTGGCGAGCTGATGATCTTTACTTTGAATGCTCATCCAAGCGGCTTTTGAAGATGTTTTCAAAAATAGTGCTTTTTTTGTAGTCTTTGTGACTGAGACTTTTTTGGATAAATACTTTACTAATCCCTTCAGCTTTTTTAATGCTCTCTTCCCCTACTAGAACTGAGTACATTTTTGTTTTCAAGCCTACAAATTCTTTCACCGGGATGCCAGCCGTCTCATCTTTCATTTTTCCCAGGACTTGTTTGTTTTTAACGCTGTATAGAGCATGGGACGGATCGTAATTGCTGGTGTCGAATCTATCTGACTCAGTTTTCATGTCCTGGTAGAAATCGTCAGTCTCTACTTCATAGAACAGTCTGTCGGTGTCTGTGAAAAGTAAACGCGCACGATCTCCATATTTTGGACGCATGAACTCGTAGTGAAATTCATACATTGTGAGCTTGGAAAGTTCGAGGATGCAGAAACCGGAGTAAGTCGGTAAGTCACACTTGATGTGACGAAGTCTCAAGTTTACGAGATTTTCGTTGAGGATCTTGAATGAATCCGCATGTGGTAGAGGGCTGTACTTGACAGATTTTTTTAGGTTGTCAGATAACTTCACGGATAAACGCCCCGATTTGTTTTCCATCGTTTATCCAAATACCGAATTATTTTTCAGTTTGAAAAAATCTTTTTCGAAGGTCGCCGTTGCGAGTTGACACTTCTCGGTGTTAAATTCTATGTGTGATTTTAGCCATTGCTTCGGACGAAATTTTAGAATTCTGTGAATACCTTTCAAAATTAAACCGTGCTTCAAGTAGAAGTGTAAATTCCTGTAATGAATTACATAGTTTTCGTTGGGAGCAGGTTGGTTGTCAGTTTGGAAGCAGAAATGATCTTCTTGTTTCCTGCCATTTCTTTCATGAAGGGAGACACGAATTTTGGCATTATTTTAAACTTTTCCGGTGCTAAAGGATAATCGTTGTGATCGTCATGTAGCTCGGATGGATAGTCCAAGTCCACTTCCAATATATAACCGTATTCCGAATCTTTTTCAACTGATGTCAAGCAAAATTCGAAAATTCTTTCCTCGTCAGCCAGCTAAATCGATCGTATGGAAGGAATTCGGTCATGGCTAGTCCGTATAAGTTCTTGACATCCAAATCTACTAGATACAGACTAGGTGGTTCTCGTTGTAGGTATCTGGTAGGTATTCGTTATTGGCGATCGAGTGCCTTTTTGACACGAAAGTTGTTCCACTTCTGATACCGGAAGTTATAAAGTTATGCTTTCCCCCATGTGTAAACAGTTCTAATTCGGTTTCAGTTTTTTTCAATGCGGCTGCCCAACTAAATCCTGGTGTGGATAGATAGTAGCATAGATCTATGCCATCATTGAGCAAACATGTTTCCCTGAAAGTTTGAAAAACGTCGGCTAGAAGATACACATCGTTCATCTGATATACGAGATGATAATTTTTAAAAACCTTCTCTTTCAGCAAGTTCCAAACTGACGTAGCGTGATCATACTCTGCGTCACTTATGCCTTGACCTCGTAGAGTGGAGAATAATGCCGCTTTAGGAGGTAATTTCCGTTCTTCAAACACGTATATAGACTGTCTATACTCGTATGGGTAGTGGCCTTTTTGCGTCAATAAATCCGAGACCTCCCCCGACTCGAACCAATCTACCAATTCAAGAGCCGTTTTTGTGATGGTGAAGGGTCGATCTTTCTTGTGGTTTTTAGCCAAAGTTTCCAGCGATGAAGATAGGAAATTATAACTGTCTAAAAAACGTAACCTTACCGAAAAGTTCTTATCACTGAAGCAAAAGTACCTAGTAATGGTCATACTCATGAAACGCTCGGTGTTTCTAGCAAGAACGTCCACTCCCGAAGGGAAATATTTTGCCGCTGAAATCAGTAGATGCATATCGTAGCCTTCTAAATTATGGAAGACGATCGGGATAGTATTTATGCTCCTTGCATCCAGATTGCATTTTACGTGAGAAGCACCTCTGAACTTTCCTGTGAAGTGACAGTGATCTCTCACTTTCTTCGTGAGAGATCATCGTCAAGCATGACTTTGTTGCAGTAGTAGCAAGTATCAGCTTTCAAGAACTGAATTTCCTCTTCGGCACTCATCATCAGAAGTTTTGGCCATGATAAAATCTTAGCAAACTTGTTAATTTCGATATACATACATTCGTAAAACTTATCCACCGCATCCTCACCGAGGTAGAATTTTTGACTCACGATTTAATTTTCTGGGCCAATAACCACGTATCCCAAACTACTAGGTGAATACAAGCTGACTTTGGTAGACGAACTCAAAGATGGATCGACGTTACTAGTTTGTATGGGTCTGAGCATACATTCGAAATCTGCATAAATTATCCAAGGATGAGGATTGCGTCTGTTATAGTGTAGGAATTTTAATGTGTTATTGCCAGGTGGTAGGAAAGTGAGTACTTGCTCCTTATTCAATCTCACACATTTACCAACGTGTTCCATCATGGATCGTTCTTTAGTAGAGACCGCGAAGTAGTTACGACAGTAAAATTTTCAATGTGTTCCAACATCTTGAAATCGGAGTAACCTATCAATATCGAGGATGCCGCAGTAATGACTATTTACTTTTTCGTCGGCTATTAATAACAAGTCAATTACTTCTCCTTCCATGTTTTTGTTCACTCTCACTGCACGTAATCCTATTGAGCCCTTACACGAAATTACGTTAATGGATAAATTGTTGGCTCGTTCGAAGGAATAAATTTGTCGTAGACTCACGGGAAACTTTAACATGGAGTGGTCTACAGTATTCAAAAATGGTTCGTAATATTTAACCTCGGTTTCGTAGCCAGAGGCATAACTTGAAAATTGGGGCCCGGAGGCGGCTGTGCAGTGGAGGCCCCCTCCCCCCCCCTCAATAGAAGAAAAATCAGTTAATTATTGCCACACAAGGTGAGAGCCCACTGGAGGACAACTTTCATTAAAAATAGAGATGCAGTTTTGCCACACAAGGAATGAGCCCAGTACAGATCACCCTTCCCCCCTCCTCTTAACAAAAAAAAATGCCGTTTTTGCCGTACAGGCGAGAGGCCAGTGGAGGCCCTTCACAAAAATAATTGCAGTTTTTGCCACATAACACAAGAGCCCTGAAAGCCCCCCTCCCATCCCCCTTCATAAAAAAATTAAAACAAATAAGTTTTTGCAAAACAAGACGCAACTTTTTTCACGAAACTGTGGCAGTAACTAACTTTCTCATATTTTGTGGTTACAACAAATTTTTAATTAGGGCCAGTGAGGGGCCCCCAAGGTCGGTGGGCCCGGAGGCGGCTGCCTCCTTTGCCTCATTGTAGTTACGCCACTGTTCGTAGCACTTCATTTTAGCGGCTAAAATTGTATACAGAAAGCACTTTCGTCAGAATTTTCCACATTTACTGTAGCTTCGCTTTTCTTGCGTAATGCCCTTGGTAAGGGTAAGAAAGAACTAGTATGTAAATGATCGATTTTTGCTACTTTTAGGAGCATACCATATACTTTCAAAATGCGCCAACCACTGCCTTTTTTCTCGAAAGCCTCAACGATTTTTGTGTTTTTTTGTAAGCATTCTCCAATACTTCCGACATGCCAGATTCGTTATAAATGGTTGTATAGAGGGACCAGAAAAAGGGTCGCACGATGTTGGAATCCGTGGAAAAATCTATCACTAAACACAGTTGAACTTTACAGTTGGCCCCCTGTGGGCTGGGGGTAGAATAAGCCCACCATACCCCTGTGGGTCGTAGAAGGCGACTAAAAGGGAACCCAAGATCACTGTCTACTAGTGTGCCAAGGGTCTGCATGGCGGAGGGTTTTTGGTCCGTCTTTAACACTAGCGACCTCAACACTACGGTTTGCGAGTGCACCTATGGTGTGTATGGCGGGCAGATTTAACACCCGTCGCAAGCAACAGTCTTAAAGAGGTGAAGGGACATCCAGACAAACCGGCCCCGGGGTGGCTGCTTAGAGGATGTTTGGCGGTTTGAATCCCCTTTTGGGTTTGATTCCAATTTGCCCATTCTGGCCACTGGGCTTTTCATCCTCATCCCCCAGCGTGTTGGCCATGTGCTGGAACCTAGTAATCCGTGGAGGCGGCGATCCTGGCTTTCGGGCTTTGGCTCCTTATTCCGGAGGACGGGTGGCCTGGTCAAGCCGGCCTGAGGTCAATCAGCTATGACCTTTCGGGTCCTGTCGATGAGGGGAGGCGGCTTGTGCTGTATCCATCTGCATCACGGACCCGAACTGTTTGGGTTATCGACGGAGGTGGTGTGTACGGCTTCCTTGGTGGCCTCACCTCTGGGCATGCTTAGGCTGCCACCTCACTGAGATAGACGGTGGTGTCAGCTTCCTGGTGCAGTGCCCTGGATATGAAGCTTCCGGCCCTGCATCACCCGAGTGCCGCGCGGGGTTTTCTTTTCTGGGGAGCGCACCGCCGCGACCTATTTTTTGCTTTCAATGGCAACTTCTTCCCCCCCCCCCCCTCCCCCGCAAAAATTTCTTCCCCCTAAAATTCTTCTCCTCCTCACCGCACTAGCAAGAGCCAGAGGAGGGAATCTGAGATGGTTGGGCCTGGTGCCCAGTTACCAGATGTTAGTAAGAGTCGGGACCAAGTCCCGAAGTTCCTGGTGGTGACAGGCGAGGGCAGAGATGTTACACAACTCGGTCCATTCGCTGTCCACAAGGCACTAAAAGGGATCTGTGGTTCGGATCCAAAAAGTGTCTCTCGGCTCCGTGCTGGGGGATACCTTGTGGAGGTTGCGTACGAAGCGCAGGCAAAGAGGCTTTTGAAGGCGAGTGCACTGGGATTATTCCCGGTGTGTGGGGAGCCGCATCGTACCTTGAACAGCAGTTAGGGGGTCATGACGTGCTTTGATTTGAAGGGTCTCAGTGATGATGTCATCCTGGACGAACTCAAGTCACAAGGTGTTACGGCCGTTAGGCGTTTGACGCGGAAAGGTGAGAATGGTGCTCAGCCAACTGACACCTTTTTCCTGACCTTTGATTCACCGGTTGCACCGCAACACATTACTGCCGGTTACCTGCGGTTGAAGGTCAGATATTACGTCCCGAACCCGATGCGGTGTTACCGCTGTCGACACTTTGGTCATACCAGCGGTTCGTGTAAGAGTAAGCCAACCTGTGTTGGCTGTGCTCAGGCAGCCCATGAGGGCACTGATTGTGCTGCCCCGGAGCGGTGTGTCAACTTCGGTGGTCAGCACCAGGCTTCTTCACGGGACTGCCGTGTTTATGTAGAGGAACGTCGTGTTCAGGAATTGAAGGTAAAGGATGGGGTTTCCTACTCGGAGGCCCGGAAGAAAGCCAAACTATCGGCACCGACGATGACGCGATCTTTTGCGCAGGTGTGCAGTGAGTCTGCTGATTTGGCAGATTTGCGAGCTGAGCTCAGGTCTTTAACGAGGACGGTAGGCATGCTTGTTATTTTGTTGACCCAGCAACATCCATCTTTGCAGGGTCTTTTGGGTCCTTCAGACCCGGTTGCTGCCGTGCCGTCGACATCTGCCCAGTCTGCAAATGCTTCTGCTTCTGCTACTGTTACTGGTGCTCTAACTGTTCCCAGGCAGGTTAAGGCTTCGGCTAAGCCTCCGCCTGCCCGGAGTGCTCCACAGAAGACGTCGAAGAAGAAGGCTCCTCCTGGTAAAGCCTCAACACCACCCGTGAGGACGTCGCCACCAGGAGAGACGGTGAAACGGTCATTGAATGGCCAGCTTGCTGAGGGGTCCAATGCGTCCGCTCAACATCTTAATACTACTTTGCCCATGGAGCAGCAAGAGAGTTCCAGTTCTAATTCTCCGGGACTTTTTCCTCCTTCCGAGAACAACTTCGTTCTGAACCTCACTCCGTCTTTTGATTCGGGTGAGGATTCGGATGTTTTCAGGTCGCCCAGAGGAGGAGTTGAGGAGGATGATTCGGTCTTAAGCCCGCCCTAATGCCTGCGCATTCCATCGTTCAGTGGAACTGTCAAAGTTATTGGACCCATGCAGAAGAGCTGCGGCTGCTTTTGTCACATTGGCGACCTCTGTGCTGCTGCCTTCAGGAGACTTGCTTTAAGGCATCAGATAATCCAGTTGTTCGGGGTTACTCTGTCTACCGCCTGGATGCAGACCCTGTGCCACGTGCACATGGTGGTGTTGCAGTGCTGGTTCAACACTCCCAGCCACATGCCAGTGTGCCTCTGCATACTAGACTTCAGGCGGTAGCGGTTAGAGTTTCTTTCCACTTCGTTGTTACCGTCTGTTCGCTTTATTTACCACCGGATGAGGTCTTTGGGGTTGGTGACCTGGAGGACCTGGTCCGCCAGCTTCCTGCACCTTTCCTCTTGCTGGGCGACTTTAACAGCCACCACGTCCAGTAGGGAGGACCTAATACTGACAACAAGGGGAGGATCCTTGAGGAGTGGATGCAGAGGGGGTAAGTCTGCATCCTGAACGATGGAGCCATGATACACTGTAACATGGCCACAGGCAATCAGTCAGCGGTGGACTTAGCCTTCTGTTTGCTAGCCATCCCAGTTCACTTCACTTGGGTTGTTACTACCGATCTGCATGGGAGCAATCACCTCCCCATTGTGTTGTCCACAACACAAGGGGGTTCTGTGGCTTCCAGGCCAGCCCGGTGGGCGCTTAAACAAGCTGAGTGGTCAGCCTTTGCTGGGGCTGCTGTATTTCAGCGTGCGGTTGAGGGCTTTTCTGATGTGGATGAGCTTTCCACTCATTTCACTGATGTGGTCCTTGCTGCTGCTCATGCTACTATCCCGCGTACGTCCACGCAGCCAAGACGAGTACCTGTTCCGTGGTGGACACCAGCTTGCGGACAGGCCATTCAGGCCCACAGGCATGCATTGCGGTGACCCCCACTACTGAAAACTTGGTGGCCTTTAAACACTGCCGTGCCCGGTATGTTATCCGTGAGGCTAGGCGTACTTCATGGTTGGCTTATATTTCGTCAATCACGCGCTCCACACCTTCTCTGCAAGTGTGGAGGAAGGTGCGCCAGATCTCGGGGAAGAACGTGCCTCCCCGGTGTCGCAGTTAAGGTAGCGAATGCTGTGATCTCTTCTGTGCCGGATATCGCTGATTGTCTTGCGTCTGCATTTGCGCGGGTCTCATGTGATGACCATTATGTTCCTGGTTTCCTCGGGATTAAGTGTAGAGAAGAGACTCACTCTCTTTACTTTCGTTCCGACGGGCTAGAGGAGTACAATTTACCGTTTACCAGGCAGGAATTTGTTTCAGCTTTGTCCAAGTCGCATGACTCCGCCCCAGGGCCTGATGATGTTCACTATCAACTGTTGAAGCATCTGCCTCTTGCCTCCCAGCAGTTCTTGCTGGGGATGTTCAACCGTGTGTGGGCAGAGGGCTCTATTCCAGCTGCGTGGAGGACAGCAGTGGTCATCATGATTGTAAAACCGGGCAAAGACCCTACTTCTCCTTCCAGTTATCGCCCAATCGCTCTGACTAGCTGTGTCTGTAAACTTATGGAACGGATGGTCAGTGAGTGGTTGTTCTGGGTGTTGGAATCACGGGGATTCTTATCTGCGTCTCAGTGTGGCTTTCAACGGTTTCGGTCAACTATCGATCATCTAGTTGCCCTTGAATCACATGTGAGGGAGGCTTTTCGCCTGCGTCAACATCTGGTTCAAATTTTCTTTGATTTGGAGAAGGCTTATGATACGACCTGGCGTTATGGGATTCTCCGTAATCTCTGTGACTGTGGCTTGAGGGGACGGATGCCACTGTTGCTTTCCGCTTACCTCTCAGGCTGTTCTTTTCGCGTTCGTGTTGGGGCGACTCTTTCCCGCCCGTTTGTCTTAGAGAATGGTGTGCCTCAAGGAGGTGTTCTTAGTGTCATCTTGTTTGCTATAGGGATCAACCCCATTGCGCAGCAAGCAGCTGTTCCCCAGTCATTGTTTGTCGATGACTTCGGCCTGCGCTTTCGGGCAGCTCGCATGCAGACCTGCGAGCGGCAGCTGCAGCTGGCGATTAACAAAGTCCAGACCTGGGCGGTCAGTAATGGTTTCCGGTTTTCTCCGGACAAGACTGTGTGCGTCCATTTTTGCCGCCAACGAATACTGCACCCAGATCCTTTCCTGTACTTGGGACAGGCACAAATTCCTGTTGTCTCACAGGCACGTTTCCTGGGTCTGGTGTTTGATTCCAGGTTATCTTGGCTTCCACACTTGCGTCAACTTAAAGACAAGGCTTTGCGGGCGCTTAACATCTTGCGGGTCCTGTCGGGCACTTCATGGGGTGCCGATCGCACTGCCACGTTGCACCTCTACCGAGCCCTTGTCCGCATCAAACTTGATTATGCGTGCATGGCCTATGGTTCGGCTAATGACTCGACTCTCCAGATGTTGGACACTGTGCATCACAGTGGCGTGCGTGTGGCGACTGGGGTATTTCGAACTTCTCCAGTGGTCAGCCTCTATGCTGAGGCCTCGGAGCCACCTTTGGCCATTCGTCGGCAACAGCTTGCGTGCCATGCAGTCCAGTCCTGCTTGGTCCATGGTTTTTGGGCCAGACTTGCGTGTCGGTAGACGCAGGATATGTAAGGGTGATTTCTGCGAAGGCTCCAGCGGTCCTGTCAGGAGATAGCCTTTGAAATACCTTGCGTTTTGAGGCTTGGGGGGATGCCAGTTGCCCCTTGGCTTGTCCCAAGTGGCAGTTTCATTTTCGCTCTGGCGTCTCTCCCGAAGGGTTCCACTCTACCAGCAAGGTACTTACAGGAGTTCCGGCGGCTGTGTTCTCAGTACGCCGGTTATCAGCGCCTGTTTACTGATGGGTCGAAGTCTGACGTTGGCGTGGCCTGTTCTTGTGTGTGTAAGGGAGTAACGGTTGCCCATCGCCTTCCATCAGGCTATTCTGTGTTTTCTGCAGAGCTTTTGGCTCTCGGTTTGGCGGTGGAATAGATCCTTGACCTTCAGGGCACGCATTTCATTATCTTTAGTGATTCCATGAGTGCCCTGGAGTCCTTGGCGAATTACAATCCTCAGAACCCCTCGACACAACGTGTCCAAGCTTTGCTTTCCGTTTGCCTGGCCATGTTGGGATAAGTGGAAATGAGCAAGCTGATTCTGCTGCGAAAGGGGCACTTTCTCCCTCTTGGTAGGTATCTCAGACTTGTTCATTCAGATGCCTTTGCAACTCTGCGTCTGAGGTTACACGCTTTTTGGCAAACGTTGTGGGACAGACAGGACGGTAATAAATTACGAGCTATTAAAGGCACTGTCGAGGAGTGGCACTCTGCGTGTTGCCACAGTCGCCATGAGGAGGTAGTATTGGCCCGTTTGCGCATTGGTCACACCCGACTTACTCACTGTTTCGTTTTGCGGGGGCTTGACCCTCCTGAATGTAATTGGTGTCGACGGCCACTTACGGTCCAGCACTTCCTTGTTGATTGTCACCATCGTGATGGTGTTCGTCGTCGTTTCCATCTTCCGCATGACATTACGCGTCAATTGGGCGATAAATCTGTCCTCCTGTCCGGTGTTTTTCAATTTTTGCTGGAGGTACAGATGTATGACAAGATTTAGATTAGGGGTTTGAAAAACATCTCTGTAATGTGTGGTGCAGTGGCAACCCGGACCACTGCACTGTGACTGAGGTTGGCGCTAATGAACAAGCTGTCGACGCGCCATTAAGCCTCAATCCCCCCCCCCTTTACAGTTGGTCAGTTCATCCAAGCAGGTCCTAATAAGAAGTTCGAGCGGATGATGGAGTAGATGGACCGCTACAGATGGGTCGGCACATTCAATTTCTCTGGAATAAATACGGTGTGTATCATCATGTGCCAAAGTGCAACTAACTTCACCTTCGATATCATTCAACTCGTTTTCGAAGAGTAAGCACTCTGGTCGAAGATTGGATCGATGGATGGGAAGATGATGGATCAAATCTTCCTGAGTTGCGTAGACATTTCCACAGTACACACACGTAAACGATGATTTTGAATTTATTTTCTTTTTCTCAAAAGACAAATCATTCATTCCTTTTATTTTTATTCTTTTATTACATACGAAATAATTTTCCAAAGAAACATGAACAAAAAACTACATCCGGACTGAAATTTATTTTTTTGGATCTCCAGGATACAGAAAAAACTTTAAAAAAACTTAGAAAATCATAGAAAATTTAGTAAAACTTGGAAAAAAACTTGGTGAAGGTTCCCTATTGATATGGTGCATATAGCCCTGTCCAACTGCACCAAGGCTAGGAGGCCGTGTGTTCGAGTCCAGAACTTCATCCGGACTGAACATTCATTTTTCTGAACCTCCTTATACAGGGTGTAACAAAAGGTCGTGTCCAAACTTAGGTGACTAATTCCTTAGGTCAAACTAAGAATATAATTCATATAAACATTTGGCCAAAAACGTCTTATTCTTTGGTTATCGCATGAATTAAGAACCCAAATTCCAGCTCAGCCTCCCCACCTCCACCCACGCTCTGGCTATTGCAAAAAACAAAACCACCGTTGGAATTTTCGAACATGTCCGAAACTCATTGGCTCGACGGTGTCAAACCTGCATTAATGTTCAGGGAAGAAACTTTGAACAATTACCGTAACTGCTATCCCCCCAACCACACACAGGAACCTGGTGTCTTTGGGAAAAAATAACATTTTTATTTTTTATTTTACGAACCACTCCAGCACTTCATGGAATTAACGTCGCTTGCAGGGAAGTTGCAAACCTGCTCTAACGCCCAGGGAAGGATTTTTGACGAATTATTGTGAACCATCTCGCATTGCTGACAAGGACTCGTCACAATAGTACAGTAACTGGACTATTAAATCGACACAAACCTCCAACACTGTAGTAAGAGATGGAAAACAGATTCCGACAGCACCAGACCAATAATCCAGCTGCTGCACGTTCGTGCAGTGTTAAGTAATTCCTTTTGACCCAGTAGTACTGTTATCAGCCTTTTCCTATTTCACAATGTTTTCTTATTTTAGTTTCGAAATGTGCAGAACTGATGTTCGCGTTTAATACTTCGCGTTATTAAAACCTCTATGGTATTATCAGTCCTACATTAACACCGACTAACGACGTTTTCGAACAATTATTGTTGCTTCCCCTCCAGGACAAATTATTTGGCAATAGAGATATTTTTCTTTTAGTTTGATTTTGATTCTTAACAGTTTGTTCTCTACCTTCAGTTCATTGTCTTCATTCACTACCTTCCTATTCTGATTTGTTTTTGCAATATCAAGAGCGTGGGTGGAGATGGGGAGGCGGAGTTGGAATTTGGGTTCTTAATTCATGCGATAACCAAAGAATAAGACGTATTTGGCCAAATGTTTATATGAATTATATTCTTAATTTGACCTAAGGAATTAGTCACCTAAGTTTGGACACGACCTTTTGTTACACCCTGTATAGGGCCCTCCTCGAAAAAATTCTGCATTTTCCTTTTTTCTTTATTTTGATTGGTTGGAGAAGGGGAATAAAATATTTTTTTTCTTTGTTTTGATTGGTTGGAGAAATGGGAATTCCCTTTATCTTTATTTTGATTGGTTGGAGGATCCTATATAAGGTGGTTTGAGAAAATGAATATCAGTCTGGATGTAGTTCTGGACTTGAAAACACGGCCTCCCGACCTTGGTGCATTTGGGCAGGGCTACATGCACCATATATGTAAGGAACTTCGCTCCCTCCCCCTCGAATTATAATACCCCCTCGAATTGTAGTACCCCCTCCAATTGTAGTACACCCTTCGTGGATTGGTGGGTTTGTGAATATGTTCACAGGCACTTGTTCCCAACCGATAAGGTGCACGCTCAACTACACCAAGGCTGGGAGGCCATGTGTTCAAGTCCAGAACTACATCTGGACTGAATTTTCTCGAATTTTGTTTTGACACTTAACTTACTGGACTGGCTGTAACGGTTATGGGTGTAAACTTACAAAAATGCACTTTAAAAATCAACTATAACTCTCAATACATCAGAGTTTGGTTCAAAACACTCTCCAGTAATAATGACAGTTGATTGTTTAAAGGTTTTTCTATATCACCTAAACTCACCACCTCACTAAAACTAATATCCTTAATATCACACAAAGAACAAACTTGGTACAAATCCCAGATGTGATGCCATAACTGGAAGTCACCCGAGAGGGGAGCCATTAGTGGAGATTCCCTACTGATATGGTACATGTAGCCCTGCCCAACTGCATCAAGGCTGGGAAGCAGTGTGTTCAAATCCAGAACTACATCTGGACTGAATTTTCGAAAATTTTGTTTTACGCTTAGCTCACTGGACTGACCGTAACGGTTATGGGTGTAAACTTACAAAAATGCACTTTAAAAATCAACTATAACTCTCAATACATCAGAATTTGGTTCAAAACAGTTTCTAGAAATAATGACAGTTGATTGTTTAAAGGTTTTTTGATATCACCGAAACTCACTGCCTCACTAAGACTAATATTCTTAATATCACACAAAACACAAACTAAGTAGCAATCCCAGAAGTGATGTCATAACCGGAAGTGACGTCATAACCGGAAGTGACGTCATAACAGGAAGTGATGTCATAAGCTCCGCCCACCAGTTACCCCACCCACCGGAAGTGACGTCATAACCGCTTTCATCACATGACCGGAAGTGACGTCATTACCCCGACTTTTCATCACGTGATCAGAAGCAGGGGCTGTACATATCACCACATGATTGCTACCATTTTTATCAATCGATCAGAAGTGGGGCTGTATATATCACCACATCATTACCCCCCCCACTTCGATCACGTGACAGGAGGTGGGGATAATGATGTGTGTATGTGATCTGAAGATGAAAAAAGGTAGTAAAAGGCACACCATCCTCCAGATTGACGAAACGCGAAAAAAAGGTAGCAAAAGACACTTTTCCACAATCCTCCAGATTGACGAGAACCGGAAGTGACGTCATTCCCCACTTTTCATCTCGTGACCGGAAGTGCACCCCCTCCCCACTTTGGTCACGTGACCGGAAGTGGGGTACATGTGTGTGTATATGACCTAAAAACGAAAAAAGGTAGCTAAAGGCACTTTTTCACCCTCCACCAGATTGACGAAAACCGGAAAAAAGGTAGCAAAATGCACTTTTTCACTCTCCTCCACATTGAAGAAAACCGGAAGTGACGTCATTACTACCACTTTGATCACGTGACCGAAAGTGGGGTACGAATGTGTGTATATGACCTAAAAACGAAAAATGGTAGCAAAAGGCACTTTTTCATTCTCCTCCAGATTGACGAGAACCAGAAGTGACGTCATTACCCCCACTTTTCATCACACGACTGGAATTGCACCATTTACCCATACTTTTCATTAGGGTAAATGTATGTATGTTATGTAATATCGTAACTTACCACTACTACGGCGGAAGCAGCAGCGAGCAAGTGAATTGGTGGTGGTGGTCTCTCGCTCCGCTCGTGCCGCACGCTTCTCGGGTCAAGTTATTGGCCTCTGTGACTTCACACAACTAAATTCGTCTCTTGCGGGGCATGTACTCAGCATTTCGCATTGCTTAGACATTACTTATTTTTAAGCCTCCAGCGGGTGCCAGCATGGTGTGGCACGCTGAATGAAGTTGAGTGAATCCCAAAATAGCGCAGTGTCTTGTTGTGTGAACTGGCTTTCTTACAAAATACTAAGAAGACGCTTCTACCGCTTTGAGGTAAAGGGGGTAAACACCACCGCTTATTTCCAGGCTGGGGATTATTTTCACTTGTCTTTAAGAGACAGTGTTTTTTATGTTTCTGAATTTAGTTCGCTGCCCCTGAATGTTGGCTGAAAATGCGTGTGTTTTTGTGGGACAAAGGTCACTGGATCTTGGAAACTGGTTGATTCCGGACCTATGTTTATATAGACGTTTTTGTTCGTCTAGATGAGTACTACATACCATCTAAGTTAAGACCATGACTTTTCTGACACCCTGTATAGATGGGTGAATAAAACTATGTGACTACTTCATGTACAGTATCTCGTTCGGAACACCTGTCCACTTAAGGATTCCCACAAAGTATACGTTGTTTAGAAAAATAAAACAGTTAAGCCACATGCCCATGCTTTACCGCCCATGCACATGCTTTACTGCCTACGCAAAACTGGATGAGCTTTTTTTTAAAAAAAAAAAAACAACTCAAGTGTATACTCAGTTCGAACTCGCGTTCACCTCTTTTCTAGTTGGGGACGTTTACCACTGGCTGTGCTTGATCGTCTTGTGTGGGCTCCCCGTGTGAGCTCGCGTTGCGCATTGGGAATTAGTTTCTTGCCGTTCAGTAGCCATCCGACATATTGACCGTTGGCTGTAAAGGGTCTAGTTTTTACAAAAACGGCCATGCTGTTAAGGTGGCAAA
This sequence comes from Lithobius niger, assembly GCA_023313725.1. NCBI lineage: Eukaryota > Metazoa > Arthropoda > Chilopoda > Lithobiomorpha > Lithobiidae > Lithobius > Lithobius niger. The sequence goes on from JAHWFP010210496.1 coordinate 14,963, forward strand.
GGGGTAATACAGGAGTGAAATTTCAAAATTTTTTTTATTGCCAAAATGTGCTGGGAACCTTTGTCTTTTCTTTCCAAAAGAAATTTTTAAAAAATCTGCTCAACTTTTTTTAAATTAAATATTTACTACAGAAGTGCAAGAATACTTCAAACCGGAAGTGCGCCCGGAAATGCCGTAAATTGTTTTATTTTTCAGCATTGTTAGCGTAAAACATTCTGCATTCTTGCACTTATTTCTTTGGATGTTCCTTTGTTTAGTGATATTGATGATAATAATGGTGGAGCTGCTGATTTCTGCCACTAGGCTGTGCAGCAGGAAAATGGCTGCCTCCAGTTGAAAGTTGTACTGCTAGGTTTCGTCATTTTTGCTAGGTGCCAGACGTCAAAACCAAAAATTTACGTGGAAAGCTATATTTGGTTGTATTTTGAAGGACTTCAGGATTCAATGTACCGAAGTATTCACGTGTGAAGACTAAAAAACGGGGGTTTAGGGACAACCAGTAGGCATTCCAGTGGTTGAAAACACTGAAGCATCGCTAGAAAACTATACCATAAGAGAGTGTACCATGGTAAGAAATGCCCTGAGACTATACCAAACAAAGGAAGAAAACTTATTAGGGCTGTAAAAAAATGGATCTAAAAGAAATGTTTAAACAAGAAGGTCATTTGTATGGAGGAGGAGACTTGTAGAGTTAATATGGAATGTTTTTTATGTTCGCAGCTAGTTTTCTGAGTACAGCATTTTTATCGTAAAGTCGCTTAGTATTTCCGTCGTAACGTCTGTAAATATGGGCTGATATGGTTGAAATTTGTTTGAGAAGTGCTTCATATACATACGAAGGAGTCCCTACCTCAATGATCCTCATAGTCTGGAAAGTTGACTCACTGTGATGGATTAAATATACACAATTTTCAATAATATACCTATTTTTTTATTCTAACGTACACTATATAGGGAACAAATCTGTAAAAATGTTTGTATGAAGTTTTACCTCAAATCGAGGTAGGGCTCCCAGAGTACATTTTTCTGAGTAATTTGACTTAATTTTGAAATTAATAGTGTGTTTAGGAAGAAAATTAGAGCGGAAATATCATTAGCTAGTTAATTTTCATATTTTTTTAATTAGCGTGGTAATTAAAAAATAAAATAAAATAAAATTGTGCTTGAATAGTGTTTTTATGTCACGATGTATATGTACAGATGACAACTGTGACCTAAAGTCAGATATTTTAGAAAGTTTTTTTAGTTACCCCTTTGCCACCTTAAGTGACCAAGAAGTGCTGCCACATTTTTGGTGTACAGAACGGCTAGCACCTTGCATAATGGACACCTGTAACACTAGTCGGCGTTGAACGCTAGTATCGATGTGTGGACTTCAACCCATTTTTCGAACCAAGCTGGAAGAAAAAATGTGAACATAAAGAACCTGAAGTCAACTATATAACTTAATTACAAACAAAAACGTCAAGTGTGCCGTAAAAAAAAGGGTTATGTGATTGAAGTTTCACTTTACTTGTTAAAATGTACACGAATAAAAATTGATAAGTTTTAATTGAAATAATCAAATGTACAATTGAGAAAATTACATCTGTTTAAGTGCTGCTGTGCTTTACGTTTTGCATATATGATTGGTAAAGCACAACAGCACTTAAACAGATGCAATTTTCTGAATTGTACATTTGATTATTTCAATTAAAAATCACCAATTTTTATCCGTGTACATTTTAACAAGTAAAATGAAACTTCAATCATATAACCCTTTTTTTACGGCACACTTGACGTTTTTGTTTGTAATCCGTGTACTTCTTTTTACTGCTATGGTGTCCCGCTATAAAGGTTTATGCATGCAGTCGATTGTTGCATGCACGAAGAATGGATCTGGAGTTTGCTGAGTGGCATTGTTCCCTAAATACAATCAACAACAACAACATATAACTTAATATAGCTTCAAATCACCTATTACAACGTATCGTGAAATCATCTAGGCTTTATAACTTGACACTGCTGGTGTCAACAGGTAATATTAGAAAGAGTTTATAAAATGAGCGATGCTATGTCAAATAGCAAGAATTCTTGCTAATAGTAATATTACACTGCAGGAAAGATAACGAATTTCAGTAGTTTGTTAATTCGACCAGGATCCTGCGCAAGTCGCGAATTAGTCGGCTAATTATTAGCATTTATACAGACCCAAGACTTGTGTAGGATTAGGAAAAGACAATGATGCAGCTGGGACTTGCATAAAAACAAACTCCCAATGGGGCTGATATCATTTCAGCAAGGTTAGCTGTTGGCTGGTATTTCTCTGATTGCTCAAACGTTAATGTCAGCAGGGGGCAGTACGACTTACATTGGCAATGGTCGCAACGTAACGTCACAGACGAATTACTAACGCAAACAGCGCTCACCGATGACAAGGACCGCAGAAGCACAGACAACATGGCGCTGGAAATTGCAGCTTAAACCGGTCCACGTTGGAGTTCAATGATGCCGGCAAATAAATATCGCTGTCGCAAACTGTCAAAACTATTACATATGGCAAATGTTAGCTAACACAATTTATCTTCACTAAATTTGCTCTCCCTCGCTCTCCTTAGTATTGTTCGCCGATCATTTTTAAGCTGTGTTATCGCAATGTACAGTGGATTATTGGGACAC
>JAHWFP010210496.1:18020-33429 GCA_023313725.1 Lithobius niger
GATATGGGTTCTAACTGGTTTCATCCCTTTCATTATATGTATAGAATTATATATATAAAACACGGTTTTGTTGACGCCAATTTGGGTTTCTGTTTTGGTTATACGTTATACTTCGTTTTGGTTATACGTCGTTCAGCCATATTTTAAAGAATATTCCTAGCAAATTGAATTCGTATGTGTTGGTGCGTTAGGCCATAAGTCCAGTTGACATTTAATGCCGATTTTTGGCCTAACCTAAAAAAACTGTCCGCACAAAGTGTTTTTGCACAGAGAAGTTCTACAATATGTCCATACTTCAAAACATAATGATGCCACCTTGGTACCCTTGGGGATTTCAAGATGGCGTCTAAAATGGCGACAACAAAACAGTTTTTTGCTTCTAGTGTCTAAACCGTTCATCCGATTAAAAATTAACCAGTTACTAATTATGATTAGAATAAAATTTCCTTCAAAAAAGATTCTATGAATATTTTTGGTAAAAATAATTCGTCTTGCCGAAATTCGTTATTTAATTTATTTTTGGCCATTAACGCGTGTTACATATACAATTCCTGACTTTAAACAGCTGCATGACCCGTTCTAATTCGGATAAATGGACGTGATTAGGCTTATATGAAAGATAAAGATGTATACTTTCCAACAAAGGTAATTAAAACGCTTTATATTAATTAGAGCTAAGCTACGGCAGTTTACTTACATTGTAGAATTGTCCTTTTCGCTCTAATTTACCACAAGTTCCATCTTTAAACAGATACAGTACCCATTCTAAGCCGGATAAATGGACGTGATTAGGCTTAGATGAAAGATGAAGATGTGTAATTTTCAACGAGGGTAATTAAAACGATTTATATTAATTCGGAGCTAAGCTACGGCAGTTTACCTACGTTTTAGCATTGTGCTTTTCGTCCTATTTTACCACAAGTTCCATCTTTAAACTGATGCACCACCCGTTTTATTCAGATAAACGGACGTGATTAGGCTTAGACGAATTCCAACAAGGGTAATTAAAATGATTTATATCAATTAGGAGCTAAGCTACAATAGTTTTTCTACAGTGTAATGCTGTGCATTTTGCGCTATTTTTCCACAAATTCCATCTTTATACAGCTGTAGCTTAGGTTCTAACTAATATAAATAGTTTTAATTGCCCTTGTTGGAAAATATACATCTTCATCTTTCATATAAGCCTAATCAAGTCCATTTATCCGAATTAGAACGGGTGGTGCAGCATTTTAAAGATGGAACATGTGGTAAAATAGAGCAAAAAGCACAGTGCTACAACGTTTGTAAACTGCCGTAGCTTAGCTCCTAAATAATATAAATCGCTTTAATTACTCTTGTTGGAAAATATACATCATTATGTTTTGGAGTACGGACATATTGTAGAACATCTCTGCGCAAAAACATTTTGTGCAGACTGTTCTTTTGTGTTTTTGTGCCGGCTGTTGGACTATAACTGTGGAACGAACAGGCAGACTGTCAGACAGAAAAACAGAACAAAGTACCAAAACGTCGAGTTGAAACAATACTTTATTCGCTTCGCTCATTTAGTCAATGAATTCTTAATGCAGAATAAATGCTAGAAGTCATGCTAATGCCACATTACACTATTACGTTATTTCTTAACGTTTCCTTGGTTCTATTTACCAGTTGGTCGTCTAACCAATCTTACTTAGCAAAAGCTGAACAGTATTCCATTACTTAGAAATGATAGGAACATTATATGCGAGAAAACAAGTAAATAGCCCTAGTCTCAAAAAGTATAATTTAGGTAAAAATAATGCACTGATGATATGCAACAATGGTAGCAAAAAAATAGGTCACATGAAAACAGCAAAACATGAAAAAATTTGAGTGCACAGTAGAAAATAATTATTCATATGTAACAAATATAACTGCAAATGTAAAATTGCAATTTCTTTCGTTTAATTCAAACGTTTACATGACATCTGCTGCTCATAATACTCACAACTGATATCACAAACATGTGATTCTTCTCTTGCTCATTTATTATTCTCATATACGTCCTGTTCAATGTGGTTCAACTTACATTCAGACTAGCATACTTGTTTGTAAACTACCATGCTGTATGAGTTGAGTCGCATAAGAACTGTTCTATTATTTTATTTACGGAAAACAAATAAATAGCGTTGTGTCCATAAAATGGTTACATATTTATACCTGCAAATATGAATAGCAAACACATGCCATACTTTTGTAGATACTAAAAGTTTTGCAAAAAAAAAAAACGAAATTGTATTAGCCAGCAGCAGCTAATACCTACAACTTTGTAACTATAACTCTTCAGGTACAAAGAAAACAGTCAGCAAAGAAGCATTTTGTCCTTCTTAGAAATGCAATGTTTTTGTAAGCTGGAATGGGAAGACTGCTTGACTACTGTTTGGGATATATATAAAAAATATCCCAAACAAGTAGCCAAGCTCTTCGTTAATAACTCTTTAGGCACAAAGAAAACGTTCAGCAAAGAAGCATTTTGCCCTTCTAAGAATGGGAAGAGTGCTTGGCTACTTGTTTGGGATATGTATAAAAATATTCCAAACAAGTAGCCAAGCACTCTTCCAACCTCAGCTAACGAAAACATTGCAATTCTTAAAAGGACATAATGCTTCTTTGCTGATCGATAAACTAAATAAAATCGGGTGTGTGGTGCGAATCGTAAAATTTACATCTTGTAAAGATTTTTGGATTGTTCGACAAAATATAGCTCACCCTAATTCTCTAAGTTTCCCAATGAACTCGTTTGGCATTGCATCACAGAATAATTCATCTCTACTTCTCCATATTTAATTTCAAAAGTTGAAAAAAGAAAAAGGAAACCAAGTAAAAATTCAGAGGTCAGATAACTCCTGTCAAAACATTTGGGAATGTTTGTCTTCTTACTGCAGTTTATTTTATTTATTAGGTGGACGAAATGCTACAATTTGCGTTTATTCTTCACTTACTGGAACCATCTTGAGCACAATATATCTTCACATGTATTGACCGCAATGCAGCTTCACTTTTAAGGATAAGAAGGCCAATTTTTTTGAAGCACCGGACAACGATCAACACAAAAATCATCAAAACGTGGCTGTAAGTTCCCTTCTGAGTCTAGGTAATTCACTCTTTCTTGAAGGAGAAGGGAGTTAACCCTCATTGTCCTGTTTTGAGGTCGAATGTATATTTCGGAATGCAAAATGAATTTTCATCAGTGGAAATACATAACACAGTTTATAGGTCTTTCGGATAATTGCGATACTCTTTGACTTGCATCATTGTTGCAGTGTGAGAAAGAGTTATTGAGTATAAAGAAATGTTTGATTGACAGAACGCCATCTGTTGCTACGTACAGTACCTCCCAGGAAACTTGTTTTTCTGGATCTGAACTGTATTCTAACCACCGTGCTTGCACTGTTGACTAAGACGTACAAGTGGGTTTTTGAAGCTAAAGTGGTAAGAGGGTGGGCGGCAAGTGGAAGGAGGGATTGCTTGCATTTAGTCTTTGCTATGAGGTTTTAAATACAAAATACTAGAATGGGAAATTTGCCGGCATCACAACCACCAATTACAAATGCTACGATTCTTCATGTTTACTATTTTCCCACAGTTCAATTACGTACCTTTCCATGGATCGTGCATTTCCACATTTTTTCTCCAACACTGTACCATAACTTTTTGTACTCATACACTCAAACTTCTCATAGAAGTCTTCTTTAATTTGACAAACCAGTCGCCAAGGCAATGAAACAAAATCATAGGTTGGAAATGCACTATTCCCTTCTTTTACAAGGACAAAATGTTTGTGTGGCGCGACCTGTTACATTTACATCTTTTGTTCGACAAAAACATAGCTAACGCCAATTCTCTAAGTTTCCCAATGAACTCGTTAGGCATTGCAAGTAAGTCATTACCATTTAAAAGCTTTTGAACACAGTCTTCAGTTAAAAGTGTTATGTCAAAGTTATCCAAAATGCTAACTACCATTTCACTGCGCTCGTCACAAGCATGCTGAGTCCAGAGTGACAAATGCAACAAAATATTATCCAACGATTCACAGTGGCTCTTTAAAAAATGCACGAAATCATTAAGTTTGTGAAAAGACAATAAACGAAATTGTTCACTTGATAATATCTCTACCTCGTGAATAATCCAAAAACGAAGCAGTTCTTTCAAACCATTTTCCAATTCATACTTTTTGGCAAGCTCATACAACTCAAAAAAGTTATCTGTTGAGAGAGATTTTAACAGTACATTGAAACAATACAAAAATAATTCCCGAAGTTCCATCATGTCTGCAGCAAGACAAACCATCTTCATTTGATGCAATTCCTTTATCCTCTCTACTTGGCCCGTGTACAAATAATCTAAAACAATATCCAGTGTTTCGGATTCGAGTTCTTTAATTATTATTTTGTCAGTATGAGCTTCCTGGAACAATCCATTACTAAACATTGCGTAAAAGTATTTACAGCTTGCCTTGAGAACTATTTTATGCACGTTAAATTCTTTTTCTTTTGCAACCAAGATGACATCTGTGTTGTCACCCGTTTTTCTCATCACTGCAAGAGATTCAGTAAGTACTTGCGTTTGCTGACGAAGCACTTCTTTTGAAGTGTTGTTTGGGGATTCCATGTTCTGAAACTTAAATGAAAAAGAGTATTAAATAAACGAAATCAGCTGTGTGAGCAGCTGATGTTAACAAATGAGCAGCAATAATGACCAACAAATTCACGTGATACGATACGTGAATTCTTTTCGCCATTGTTGCTACTAACTTATCACCCCCACTTTTCTTTAAGACAAATAGAATATTTGTTTTAGAATACCAGCTAATTTATCATTAAAAACATTTACCGCTCGTATTGGTTATCCTCAAAGTGAGGTCTTTTGAGACTGATGGTCTGCGAAACACTGGAGAAATGCCATATGCTAAGGGTGCTGGTGGGCACGCAACTGAACATGCCCCGAGCTCAACCTGAAGAGGAGATTCGCAACCCTTCTTGACAGATCCTCCAGAATGGCCGGTGCCAAGACAATAGGGTGCAGGTCAAACAAGGCCCTTCCAGTCGTGGCGGACTCCCGTCTGTACTGCCGCAAATCCTGGCATCAGGAAGAAACAATAGGACGCAAGTCCCTAGGTCCCACCGAGAACCGCACCTGGTTAACCCCAGGGGTGTGTCCTTTTCTTGCCAGTCCATCTGCCAACTCATTGTCGTAGGCCCCCATGTGGCCCAGAGTCCATTGAAATGACACCACAGTTCCGCTTTGCATTGCACTGTAGATCTTCCATCCAACTTCTGCCACGTACGGATGGGTTACCTCTAAAGAGCAGAAACTCCGTCTCAGGAAGCCCAGACCCGATGCAGAGTCAGAGTGGATAATGAAACTTGGAAGATACAGGTGTAGGCCTATGTTCAAAGCCACGGAAATGGCGACGATTTCGCCCACAAAGGCTGATGGCAACCTAGGTAGACTAAAACTATACTCTAGGTGCAGATCTGGGTTGGCAACACCAATTCCCCTCCCCAACACTCCTTAAAGAAGGAGGCATCACAGAAGATCTGTACTCGGCATTACGAGTCTAGCTCTCGGACGGCCGAATCACACCACATCAATGGGTATCTGAGGAGCAATGAAACCGGATCCGGAAAGGACCGCAGTTCCAATCAAGGAGGAGAGTTGCACCCTGGACCCGAGGGTGCTGTAGTCTAGGATGACACGGGCCATGGAATCCGACGAGCCCCTGTCAATTGCCCTCAAGCAGATGTTTAGTAACAGCTCCCTTGCGTGCAGATCTCCCAGTAACTCGCCCGTTTTAATCAGTAGAGCCAAAACAGGGGTGAATGGCAAACAGTCAGACACAATCCACACGCTCTGACAAAAGTCCTATAAAAAGGTCGATATGACTGCACGCTTAGCCAACAGCTTGTTGGAGACCAATGACTTCAAAACACGAGTCCTAGAGGCTAGAGTCTTTTTGGCGACAATCACATCCCCTACCCAAGAAGGTTTTGGGTCCAGACGATACCCCAGGTATCGCACACATGGGGCGGATTGCACACGGACTCTGTCAACAACCAACGACTCCTTGAGAGCGAGGCCTCCAGAGAAAATCATCAATTCGTCTTTGCTGCCGAAAGAACCAGTCCTCTAGCGGCGAGAAGACAAGAACAACGGACAATAGCATCCTCCAGAGATCCCAACAATTGTGTCAGGTCTGTGCTGGCCACCTACATGGCAACATCGTCGGCGTATGCGACTACATTGACCAATGTGTTACGTTCTGCGAGGACCGAGTCATTGACCACTGCAAACAGTGTCGGACTGAGGCAACTTCCCTGCGGGAGGCGCCTATCCATAGATGCAACCTTTAGGCTAGGAACAAACACTTGATGCCTCCAGCCTGCAGCTCACTATGAAACAACGCATCACAGAAAATCAAACAAGCAGTGGGACTGCTTGGTCTGAAAGTGGACAGAACCACTGGGTGCCACTGCCGTGGGCTAGACGGACAGACAGTCGCCACCCTTGTCAAAGAATGGAGGAGCGGATTCGCCAAGAGCGACATCCTTTCTCCCGCAACACCCAAACCAATGCGCAAGTGCTCAGTCAGTGCCGCATAATCAGAAAGGATCAGAGCAACAGGGTCACACGGTCCCCTACTCGTATTCCTGAGACACAGGGAGATGACAAATTGCCTTGCTCTAAGATGTATTGGTGGTTCACAATCCTCAACCCACTAAACCTGTATAGAGGTTGTCACCAGACACCCAGTCACCATACACAGGCAGTCGTTCACACTCACCTGAAGACTGCGAATGTGCTGCTGTGAGGTGGAAAGGAACGGCAGGTGTAAGTCCAGTACCGAAGGAATAAACATGCGATATGCCGACGTCAGAAAGTTTCATTTGACCTCCTGATAGTGCATTAAAGCCTTAAGAATCTGTAGCCTGCTAGCAACCTTCTCACGCAGGCCGTGAACATGGTTCGTCCAATCAAGGCCACCATCAAGCCAGATCCCACGGTACTTCACTCTGGACACAGCAGTAACACAAACTCCATCAACCTTCACTTCTAGTGGAATAGCGTGCATGGTTGGCTGTCGCGAAAAACTATCAATTCCATCTTGGCTGGGACTAGAGACAAACCACAAGTGGTTAGATTCAAAATGACACGGGTAAGCGCAGCTTGTACATGATCAATACGTGATAGAGGGTCTTCCCCCACAAACCAGATCGCGACGTCATCCGTATAACAAACAATGTTACAGATAAGACGTATCTCTACAAGAACCTCATTTATGGTTATGGCAAAGAGCACAGGACTCGGGCAGCTGCCTTGAGTGGTGCCGCTGTCTGGGGTGATTGATTGATTGATTTACTTCTACGAGCCGTGGCCGTACGCCATGCGCCCAGATACAAAATCAAAACTACAAACACTCCTAGACAGCCTACTTATACACAATGTACATCGTAAAAGAAGAGTGGGAGACGGAGAAGGAGACCAGGATACACGTCACAGCTGGACACCCGTGGTTCCAACGAAGACGGCTACTGCCCTAAACTTGAACCTCGTCACAGCGGACAATCCACAAGAGAGAAGGCCGACTACATTCAGCGCCTGACCAGCATTCTGGAGGAGGCACTGCCGTTGGCAACGGTGGCTAGGACAAGCTATCAGGAGCGGCGGAGCGGCTAACAATGTCAAAATGTTACAAAGGTGCAACATACGTAACAATGAATGAACAAAGAGGCGAGGCGCTAAGATTAGCCCTATCCATACTGGCTGCTCGCGACTCCTTGGCGTCGAAGGTTTACGAAAGACGTCAATATCGATTCATAAAAGCAACACCAACCACATGATAGTAGCAACTTTGACCTTGTAGGCATAACTCATAGCTTCGCACAACATTTTCTTCTGTCTGTGTAGTGGCTGGATTAAGCTCTTGCTGCCTGTAGGCCCAACCATACTGCCGCTCTTAAACACCTTCATAACTTCCCCTCTTGCGAAATATTGAATCTATCAACCCCCCGGTCCACCTTATTGTTATGTGTTATGTTCTTTTACGATCTAACGACCCATGGAAAACTAGTGGCTCAGCGTAACTTATGTTACTTAATTAAGTAACCTATTTCCGTTGCCCTTTGGACTTAAATCCATAAGACTACCTGAACGAATAATTAAACCGAGATAGACAAATGGAGGTGAGACTAGGGTTACTAATTTTCAAATGATCATTAGTGGGCGTTTAGGAGAGTTGTTCACTGCCGGTCAACTGCTCAGCATTTTCTCCAAGACCACACCTACTACTTTCCTTATTCTTGAGGGTGAAAAATGAAGAAATATTGTTTGCGAAGGCCAGGCCTCGTCTTTTTCTTCGCTTTGCATTTTGTACTGAGTGCCGCTCAGTTTCACTCGCTCATGGCTACTAATTTTTTTGCCACCACTACTATCACCGCAAAATAACAAACTCGATAACGCAAAGAAATGTTCGTAAGTAACGTAATTGTTTGGTTTTTATTTATGAGTGGTGTTGGTGTCCTTCACTCCATCAGTACTTTGAAAGCTTGTCGCGCTCTCAGCTGAAGCCATGGGAGAGAGGGACAATTTTGCTAGGTAATTCCAGTCGGAAGTTCTTATGATCTTTTACACGCCACAATCGACACGAGTACGAGGCGCCATGGACTTGTTTTCCCAAAAATGCCAGAGGTGAGTCATCTCTGGAATTTTCAGGAAAAGAAGGCTATGATGCCTCGTGCTCAAGTACATTATGGCATGTAAATGATCCTAAGATTTTCCGATTGGAATTACCTAGCAAAATTGCCCCTGACTGAGGTAAGGCTCGGACCAGGGACCTATTTTCCCAGACAGAGTCGTGCTCACCGTAAATCAGGCTGACTTGCCCCATACTCAGTCAGTGCTAACACAACAATTACATTTAGAAAAAATTACGTGTTAGGAAAAAATATCGATTATTAACACTTTACACAATTCCTCGATATTTGAAAAATAAAAAGAGCCATTGTCAAACTCAAAATCTCTCGTTTGACACGATGGCGCCAGAATTTAGTTAAATTTTCATGAAACGTGGAACGCCGGCAAAACTACCAGCCGATCTCACGCACGATTGTTTTTAATCCGTCGTGCCGCTATAGGCCCGGGCCTCCCAGTCATATTTGGAATTCCGGCCCTGGGAAAGTAACCTTGTCGTTGCATATTGTTCCATTTAACATTGTCAGCCAGAGAAAGTTTAACTCGTTATGAAGAACCAAAATGGTCTAAAATGGCATAAAGGCGGGCGGCCAACATGACTGAATGACTAATTTGGTTCTTTAATGCGCCTTCGAGAAGTCAGTTGAATGGTTTTAGCGATTGTTTGCACGATACTCAACTGCTGCAACAATGCAACATCAACTACACATCGAGACACATGCTGACTCTAAGACAAACTAGTGTGTTACCATCAAATAATAACATAGGACAAAGCTTGGGCGGAAATACACATATCTAATGTTCCGGTTTTTTTTAGCAAACGAAATTGGGTGGACAGTGGACATATCGTACTTGTAAGATAGACCAGATAGTAGCAATTACAATAAAAAGGAAGCGAAAAAAGCCAACAACTTAACTGAACAAAAAACGGTTTCGCCTTTTAGGAAAAAAAAAACATTGTAGTTCGTATCCCCATACTAACAGCATTGAAGGTACACAAATAAATCACGGATTAAAGTTCACTCGAACGCAATGAACTATACTTTGAACTCCAATTCCAGGAACAAGGATTGTGACATGCCGGCCTCCATGCACACGAATACATGTACTACACCACTAATAAAACGGACAAATGGACACACACAAAAAATACACACACAAAATACTACATTTACGCACACACGAAACAGAACGAAAACCTAAATCCACAAATACATACAAACAGACGCCATAAACAGCAAAACGCTGACAAAATTGAAAGATTAAAAATATACACAAAATGATCACGTAATTTACTCACACGAACTACAACTAAAATATAAATCATCCAACATAAGCCTGTGTTTAACTAGAGTCTGCTTGTCTCACAAATTATAAATGCACACAAAATACACATATATCAACCACTCACACGAAACAGACTTAAAATATTAAACAACAAACACAAACAAATATTAAAAAAAAAACCTGTACAATACACAAATTAAGCGTGCGCTCATACATATACACACGCAGGCACACAAACATTAAACATTTCAAACTCAAACTGCGTTCATTTTCTGACAAAACCATTGAGTAAAAAAAAATCCTGGTTCCCAGGAATTGGAGTTCAAATTATAGTTCGTTGCGTTCGAGTGAACTCTAATCCGTTTTTATTTGTGTATATGTATACTTTCACAGCTGCGAGTATTGGAATACGAACTCCAATACGAATGCTTTTTTTTCTTTTTCTAAACGGCGAAGTAGTTTTTTGTTCAGTTAATTTTCGACAATCAAAGAATGGCAATGCGAAAACAGTTTACAGTTACACGGTCGTGTTCCCCTGAAGCGTGTGTAAATCCTGGATTAACCGGAATAAAAATGCAATCAATATAGAAAGTGTACACGCGTGTATGCATTTCAATGCGACCGCTCGTTTGTTTACATACGTGGAACTGACCGATACAACTATACGCTAGCAATGATCGGCTGAATAGAAGCTTCCGTTTTTGCTTCCCGGCTCCAAGCTCCAGAACCATTGCAATCTGGTGACCATACATACGTATGGCGAATGTGATACCACGAGCATCAGCCACGCAAAACGTTACAGAATTGAAAAAAACTGCATGAGCGAAAGGTAACCAGATAAATTGTAGGGGGTAAAAATTGCTCAGTAAATTCGGTAAGGGTGAACTTGGGTGGGGGTAAAAAAATGCTTCAGAAATTAGATGGGGCAAAAAAATGCTCGATAAACTAGACTGGTGGGGCGGGGAGTTATTACTCGGGTACATTGAACAGAAGAAAAATGATCCAGTAAATTCGATGGAAAACTCGATGGAGACGAAAAATTGCCGGTAAAGATTAGGGCAAAAAAAGCACAATATCCTAACATTACTGAAAGAGTCACGATTTTTTGTGCATTGCAGTTATGGTATTCCTGAAAAAGTCATGAATTTTTCGTAATTCCTGTTGTATTAGCCAGTAGCGTGCACAGACCACCGATAAGGCAGGGGCAACTTTAGTAAAAGAGCACGATGAGGGTTTTTTTTTCTGGGACCTTTTTTTTTGCTTGTTAGTCATGTTTTTACCCTTTTTTTAAGCTAGTCTCTCTTTTTTAACCTTTTACGCTCTTTTCTGCCCCTTTCCTGGCCTTCTTTTTGCCCTTTTAGGCCTCTAGGCCCTTTCTCTGGCTGCGGCACCAGCGTTTATCGGTTCAGAAAATTAAAATAGAGCATTTTTTTTTTACCAAACAAAGGCAAAAAGAGAAATTTTTTTCCGAAAAGGGCAGGGGCAATACCCCCTCCTGTGCACGCCACTGGGCCACCATGTGTAGCCCTCTGGTGATGGTCTATCCCCTTTGCAATAGGCAGATGGCCAAAGCTGCAGAGCCAATCTCAAACTCCGGTCAGTACCACCTTAACTCTTTTACCTACGAGATTCTGTTCCCCCAGCATCCTTTTACCCCAGCGACTCCATCCCCCCCCCCTCCCACCCCAAAATCAGCAACCATTCTTTCTGCCCCAGCAACGACTTGAAGCCATAAGGGGCCATACAGTTTTACTGGTGATTTCCCATTTCGTAGAATCCCGTTTTGTATAAAATAAAGCGATTTTTATTTTTCTGCGAAATGGGAATTTCCGGTTTCGCAGAATCCTGTTTTGCAGAATCAATTTGTTGTTCCGAATCACATGCCTCGCTCGCGCTGCCACGCTCGCTTCGGCTATACACACAACATCAGAAAACGTATCTAATCACAAATTCCTTTCAAGTTGGAATGCGTCTTTAACCTCAGTAATCTTAAATTTTGAATCTTGAATCGGCAAAATGCGACCCTGCGAAACAGGAAAATTATCAATTATTCATGAATTTGTCTTTGAGCTAATATTTATTTTGTGCTAAACGGGATTCTGCTAAACAGGAAATCATCATTGCACCTGCTGATAGCCGGCGTTGGTCAGCTGACCATAATCATCTAGATGTACCCGAAAATATTATATTAGAAAGACTATACGTCAGAAATGAGAAAACATTTTATGTATGAGAATTTCTCATATATAAAATTAGGTCATGTATGTAAAATAATTCCCCTTACGTAAAATGTTTTTCCGTATGTATAATACTTTCTCATCGAGAAAACATTTTATGGTGACAAAATGTTACATAGTCTATATGCGCAAAATATTTTATACTTTCACCACATTATGCAATTTCACGCAACTTAATTATGCCTGAAATGGCGCCTCATAATGGAAGGTTAATAACCAAAATATAACGGATCATACTTACTGCTGCTGCGGCCATAGTTAGTGCTGTCACTGCTCAATATTATTATCGTTGAAACGATCCAAAAACTATGAGAGAAGTTCCCGAACTAGAGCACAAACAACCGGACGTCCTAATGTTGGACAATTCAATGGCACAGACGAAGTTCTTCAGCACCTTAGTTACGTGTGGTCACGTGCCAACTGATAATGTACGTTTTTGGAGTAAAGGTTTCAGATGTTTCCGTCGCACATCAATATATATTTTTATTATTTTTATCTGCCGTAAACAACGATTTTTTAACCCACCAATATCAATTGAAGCCAAAAATTTTAGGTAATTTATTTCTAGAGATTTGTGCAAGTCATGCTGGGAAACCGAGGAATTCCTGGGATGGTGGAGGGTGCTTTTGCAACGTAAGGCGATATTGCTTCGCAGGAAAGCCCATTTATGAATTTGTCTTTGAGCTTTTAGTTGCAGTAAAAACTCAAAAAAACATTTTGAAAGCAATGCGGTAAAAAATTAAGACTAGCAGAATTGTAGGAAATCGTGTTGCTAAGGTTTATGCAATAAGTGAAATCAGTAGCATGCGTAGGCACCCTAAAGGGCAGGGGCAGCTTTGAGTATAAGGGCATGCGTAAGTGTTTTTTTTTTCTGGGGAATTTTTAATTTTTTTAATTTTTTTGGCACTTTACACTCAATTTTACCTTTTTCTAGCGCCTGTCACTGTTTTTTTTTTACGCTTTTCTGCCCCTTTCCTGGCATTCTTTATGCCCTTTTTAGGCCTCTAGGCCGTTTCCCTGGTAAAAGAGGGTATTTTTTTTTCGTGTGCGCGCCACTGAGTGAAGACAAGATTCTCAAAACTGCTAATAGATTTCGGTTTATTTTAAAAGGTTTTAGGGGCAATCACTACCACTGCCCCCTTGGGATTCACGCTTGGATCGAGTTTGAGGGCCAGCCCGCTTCGGATTTCACATAGGAAATTCTGAGCGGCCGTGTTTACTTCGTCTGGCGGGGCGGGTGAGTGATGTAATCCTTATACCACAACAAAAGGACTGCGTACGAGGAAGAAAGGGTTTTTGTGCCGGCAGAAGGATAACATGCGAGGATTACCGCTGGCACGCTTCGGTCGGTAAAAAACTTAGTGCTGGCCCAGAAACAAACGGCAGGCACGCGCTAGCTCTAGACGAACCTAGCAGTGTAAAATGATGAAGGCTGGCTCAATATGAGTTGAGTAGTGTGAAAATGTAAGTGTACAAAAATGTTAAAAACCAAGTACACAGAGTGTTATGTAGGCTTCGTATCAAATACAGGCACGTTTCGACAAAGGTCTGACGTGGGCCTGAGGACCGTATTCCGACACTGACTTGGTGCTTGACTTGAACTCGAGAACGTGATTAAGTACACGGTGGTATTCTGTAACCTTGCTTAACTCGAGCACTGACTCTCTAATCTTGAGTAACTTAAAGCCGTTTTGAGAATGGTATTCTGAATGAAAACTCAGACTTAACCGGTGCTCAAAGTCAAGTTTCAAGCACGGAATCTCGAGAAAGGTACAAATATTATGCTGAAGTCTGCCCTAGACCAAGAAGTGGCTTCTCTGCTCTACCATAATGCGTTGTGGCAGCCCAACACATGGCGGGGATTTGTGGTAGCTCAAACGGATGCTTCTTATCAGGGAAAAGCATGTGCGTGACAGATCGGATCCTTTTGTGAACCTAACGGATGATGAATTTTGTAATGTGCTACAGGTTGTCAAAGCACTGTGTACTCCAGCTGATGGACCTACTACACAGAAACAATGGACTCATGGAAAAGATGACTTGGTGGGTTGCCCACTCCATTACAACTGCTTGCAGTGTTACGATTTTATGTCTGTGGTTCGTTTCAAATTGTGGTGTAGGCGACCTGTGTGACATTGGCCTATCAAAAGCATCTTCAAACAAACTCATAGGTCGAGTTTAGCAGGAATCGCTGTGCTGTGCGTCGTACACATCAAATTCCTACAGGTACAGAACGGGGAGGCGAAACAAACTAGCGTATTAAACCCTGTCTGGGTTTCCTCCAGTAGTGTGTACTAAGGACTGTGTGCAGGTTAAGATTGCGAATCCAGGTGGTGCTTATACAGAAACCGGAAGGGATGGTTGTAAATTAACATACAAGTAATATCAGGACCAATGCTTGAGATCACCAATACCGTCGTACACTGGCACAGATCTGTGCACAACACTCGGATCTTAAAGAAACTGTCGAATCTTTACGAAATTCACCAGTGGGCGGCATATAGATGATATTCTCTTGAGTGACTTGGGCTATCCATGTAAGCCTTTCCTAATGACGCCATTCAATATGCCATCTACTCCTGCTCAACATCCTTACAACTATGCTTTATCGAAAGCCCGCTCTTGTTCAGAACGACATTCGGAATCTGGAAGCGCATACTCCCATGTGTCATCATAGGATTATGAACCAGGCTCTCGACCAGCCTCTCAATAATCATTGCCACTGCAGTGCTATACTCTGTTCCACCTCAAGAATAGACCAGATTGGAGGGGATGTTCAGAGAAGACCAGCATGGCTTGGGCGTGATAAGCTGACCAACTGACTTCCACTGGATTAAGTCAAAGACCTGCAGAGAAACCCGATTTTTACTAGGGTTTCGGGCAGCACGAAAAAGCTCTTAAATAATTTGTTTTACAGCCTCGGTTAAAACAAAAAAAAATCTTATCTGGTTTTTTTTGTATTAAAACATTTTTAACAATTTATTTTTTTACTGTATTAAATTATGCTTCTGAAAAATTAGAAAGCGAAAGCTCCAGGATAAAACAATGCCAGAGAAACCTTTCCAAAATTGTAAAAGAAATATGCATATTAAGCAAAACACCTCTACCCTCCCCCCCCCCCCCCCACCACCAAAACTAAGTAAGGCACACTTCGGACAAAGAATTAACCTTAG
>JAHWFP010210496.1:33529-60062 GCA_023313725.1 Lithobius niger
CCACCAAAACTAAGTAAGGCACACTTCGGACAAAGAATTAACCTTAGAAATGAAAAACAACCATTTTTTGTTTTAACCTGTAAAACTAATTATTTAAGAGCTTTTTCTTGCTGCCCGAAACCCAGTAGAAATCAGGCTTCTCTGCAGTTCAACTTAATCCTGTGGAAGTAGTTGGCCGGCTTAACCCACCCAACCCACGCTGGACTTCTCTGAACATCCCCTCCAATCTGGTCTATTCTTGAGGTGGAACAGAGTATACACAATATTCGTCTCATGTCATGGGGGATACGATGTTGATGATGTAGCCGACGTTCCTCCAAATGACGAACTTGTTCTAGCGCTGGGGGTGTAATGCTGGCATTGAGCACCGAGAGGCAATTCTTCATAAATTCTTCAGACATTGGAAGAAGGAATTAGTTAACATTGTACCTATTTAAGTTGTTTTCCCATTTCCAGGCTAAGATCAATTTAAATTCCACCACGAATAATTTCGTATAGGGTTACTTCTATTTTTACCTGGAAACGTCATCAAGAAATTGCCCATTTTCAACCCCACCCCCCTCGCCATCAAATGCTCAACTTTCCCTTCCCCCTCCCTCCACTATTTCATCATTTCTACACGTTACCTCCTCTCCACCTAACAGGGGATGTTTTTCCTGTATATCCACAGAGTAGTAGCATAAGCGTACGTACGGACACACTTCCGGTCACGTGATCACCGCCGCCATCTTGGATTACTTTCGGTTTATGACGTCACTTCCAGTTTTTGACAAATCTTTCCGGTTTTTTAACGTCATTTCCGGCCTAAGAAGGTGTACGTACTAACACACCGGAAATGCCGCCATCTTGGATCCGCCATATTGGATCTATGACGTCATAAACCTGAAATGACGTCAAAAACCGGAAATGACGTCTTTTGGACCGGAAATGACGTCACATTTTTACGCCTTTACCCTCTTTACCCTCATTTACCCCCTTACTCCTTTTACCCTTGTTTACCCAAACAAGAAAGTAAAACCCAAGAAAGTACTCGAAGTGGCTGAGATCTTTGTAGGTATTAGATAAATTGGAAAAGAAATAGACTCAGAAACACTTCAAACCACACCAAACTTTTTATTCTGCGTCATATAAACAAACTACATTGCTAGTATTGACTTGACATGTACGTACATGTTTTCAAATTCATCTTGGGACAAAGGAATGATTGTACCATTTCGTTCTATGTAAGCAAACACACTAGTACTAGCACATGAAGAAAACGAAAGAAAATTAGATGCATTAAAACTTTCAGTTTTACATTCACAACATCTGCAATGGAACAAATGGACGACACAAATTGGTGTTCTCCAGTTGTCTGTTGGGAAATACGTAGAAAGTCTAAAGTCAATATTACTGAATTAAACAGTAAAAACAGCAACAAGAATGTCTTAAAAAACCAAGGATGTCTCGCAACATCAAGTAACGCTCGATAACCACCCATGACGTAAGTGGTACAACAAATTAATTGAGTCCTGGACAACACCAGTTCATATAGTTCGATGAGTAAAATAAGAAGAGTCTATTTTACACAGCCCCAACAGTAACTCATCAAATCCTATTGGTTTAGGTTTCCTTTTGTTTCCCGGGCAGAAATGTACCATCAGTTCAACAATATTGCTCCCAGTAACAACTTTGTCATTAAAAATAAGCTCTCGTTTTTTAGTCCAGCCCAGTATATCCTTATGATTTTATACGAGTTATTTGATGCGAAATATAAAACCTGTATTTTTTCGGTACTGCAGAGTAAATAGCCTGTTCAACCTTAGTCAAATCCCCATCGTCAACTACTTCATCATCATGCAGATCCACAACAAACGAATGCTAGCAACTAAATGAAAGGAAGACACAAGAGGCAAGCCTTTATATGCAATAACAACCTTTAATATTTCTACAAACAAAAAACTACAACCAATAAAATACAAAACCCATAACCAAGAAAAGCCAAAAACCAATCAATAAATGTACAAAATCCTTCACCGTTTATAGACAAAATAACAACAGATATACAAAAAGCATTAAAACAATCAAGGATGTCACAAACAACAAATATTTTTAAATTCGGAGCATGACGAAAAAGGTTTTCGTACTAAGGTAGTCATTATTGTCATAATCCGAAAAAAAATTTATTGCTCGTCTCGAAACGTGTAATGGCCATAAGCAACAGAATCCAAGCCAGTACTATCTACGAACCTTTTACAGATAACGCCAATTTATTTTGAACAATACTGTAAACTTCGTGGAGATACGACCTAATACTGGATTGTTCAAAACTAAAATATTCATGATCACGTAGACACCTATTATAATGTTCGAACGTAACAGTACCCTGTAAAACAGACCGTTGAACCCCTTTACCTACTTTCTTTTCATTATTATTACAAGTGTAACAATACAATTTACTCTTCAAACCAATAAACAACTCTATGTATAGGCAATGAATTGCACTCATCCTTAAAAACTCCAGGTTTAGCCTTGTTATCGGTACAATACAAGGGATGGGTCGTCGGGTAGGAGCTAGTGTCGAAAAGATGCAAAGATTGAGCCATGTTAGCGTACACATCGTCAGTTTTGATTTCGTAAAAAAAAAACCACCAGTATCGCTTCCCAACAATATACAATTCTTACCGTATTTGTCTAACATGTAGTCATAGTGATGAGAATGCATTACCAATTTACTCAATTCCAAAACAGTACAGCCAAGAAAAACAGGTTTGTCCAAAGTAACGGCTTGTTTACGCATTTTGAAAAGCATCAAGTTATCGTCCAAAATATCAAAATACTCGACTGTTGGCTTGCTCATCAATTTGAGAGATTTTTTCACGTTAGTACTCACTTTCACATTCATGTACCGCCGTACATTTTGAATGGCTTTCCTAAAAATCGAAATTATTTGCCAGCTTGTAACAAGACCTCTCAAATTCACTCTTTGCCTCCTTTCGTTTCATGGTGTTAAACAATATAAGGTACCAACCAAGCCTTTTCGGTAAATTTAATGCCAGAATGAAATTTCGTGACTTTAAGCCCTTTCGAAACGTAATACATCAAATTCTTATAATAACAAATGTACTCCTTACGTTCATTCAAATGAGGAACTAATTTTCGACCCTGAACATAAGGGACTTGTTTAGCAGCCTGTTTTCTGTTAAAGGGAGACAACATATCTTCAGTTATTACGACATGCTCGGGAGCCAAAGGGTAGTCACTATGTGAATCGTGTAAATTGTCCGGATACTGAATGTCTACCTTAACTATACAAGGAGGCAAAGAACTCAAATCAAGCGAAGCGAGCTCTCGTTCCGTTAACCACACAAAACCTGAATAAGGCAATGACATGCTCAAACAAAAGCCGTACAAATTATTGGCATCAATGTACAAGAGGTAACTTCGTTCAACATCAGGATCGTAATTTGACACCAAAGGATTATTGGCACGGGCGCACCGTTTAGATATTATGATAACACCACCTCGTATGGCCGCAGTGAAGTAATTGTACATTATTACGTCTTGCAACAATTCTAACCTCTCACCCGTCATTCTAAGCGCACCTTCCCAACTCAGACCAGGTAGGGTGAAAAAATTACAAGGGTCTAAATTGTATTGTTTCAGACTAAGAGCTCTAAATTGTTCGAACATATCGGCCAAAAGTGTTAAATCAGCCAAAACGTACATGTCGTGATACTGACCTAAAGTCTTACAATTTGTTTCCCTCCAAACTGTGCCAGCGTATGAATACTCGACGTCGCTAATATGTGTATTAGTCAAATCTGAATAAAAAGCTTCTTTGGGGGGGGGGAATTGAGTCTCATTAAATTTCGAAAATGAGTCACAATAGGTATAAGGATATACACCCTTCCTGGTCAACAAAGTGTGAGTTTCTGGAAAAATGTTCCTCATTATAGAAAAATTGGTTAAGTTTCCAACCAAAGTACTCAAAGAAGCAGACAAGAATTGATAACTGCCTAAAAACCTGTAATTTCCAACTTGTATCGAGGTGAACCTTTCAGTATTTTGTGGAATGACGGAAATGTTCTTATTTTTAAAATAAGACAAACTTCTTACTACTAGGGTGTGCGTATGATCTTAAAGTATGACAAAAAAATGGATAAAAAGCTCTTAAACCTGTACTGTAAATTACACGCATTGTGAGATGCTCCCCTATACTTACCACTCAAATGAATGGTCACGTACCCTGATGTCACCAACAGCGAACAAATTACCACAAATATGACAATGAGTTGCGTTAGCATAATCTAACAACCAAGCATAATCAGGTACGAATGGAAGCATTCGCCCTTTAATCTCTTCAATTTCGTCATAAACCACTTCTAAATGAGTAAAGTCTTCCATGTAATTTTCACCTCGAAATACCCTATGAGCGTAAACCACAACGTAAGAATAATCACACGGTTGGTGCAAACTCGTTTTGTGAGTAAAAGAGGATGAAGAATCCGGCTTACACGTACTTATTTTAGTAAGTATCGATTCAAAATCTAGATACATCACGTACGGCACCGGTAATTGTTTGTCGTACCTCGTAAACTCCATGTACGGTTTCTCAGTAGGCATTTTGATTTGTTGAGGCTAGGTTGTAGGAGCAGGGAGTGTGATTTGTATTGTTGGGTAGTGTGGCTCTGTAGTGATTTTGGTGCAATACGTTTTTTTGGTTGTATTTTGTTTCTGTAAACTTAATCTTATTGAGAGCGTACGACTGAGGGTCACAGCTCTTGAATAAAGAATTTGAATTTGACTTTTTCCTGCACAAACCAAGGTGATCAACCAAAGCAGCGTCGGAACACGAGAAACAATAGTGACATACATATTTCTTATCGTTTGTATGCACCAACCTATTGAAATTTTTAATCCAGCAGTAATGATTACCATTAACCAACAATAGTTTAACTTCACGACAATTGGATCGTTTACTCAAATAAATCGAAAAGACATTATTTTTGTCTTCGTACCCATACAATAAAATACACAAGTTATTCCATGATTCGAATTTTGGAATTTCACTTATAGACGTTGGAAAGGAAAGCTCGCTGAAATCTAACCGATGGACATATTTACGATAATTGCTTACTCTATTGGGATTATTTTCCACCGGGTACAAAGCAGGCAAAATACTGTACGGGAAACATTTACTGTCATCGCACAAAACGTTCATTACAGCACATTTATCACGTAAAAATTTGTCAAGCACCACATTTCCACCCCCACCGCTTAAAGGGGCATACCTCCCCAAGTGAAAATCACAACCATCGATTCTAAACACAACCAAACCAGAACCATGTTTCTAAAAGCTGTCCAATTGATCTAGAATTTTACCAATGACAGTAATTAACTCTTCCTCTACAAATTCTGAAGACAACAGTCGATGCGGGCTACTGCACAAATAGACAGGCATACGCTCAGTTTCCCCATCAAAACGTATTTTTTTTCAAAATAACGCTGATACATTATCACGCTGATAATAATCAAATAGCGTTTTTCAAATAACGCTGATAAATTTAAACTGTCCCATCTCTCAGAGTAGTCTGTTGAATAAAGTCAAAAGGTGACGTCTCACACCCTCCAAATAGTCACGGACGTCACGTGTATCGCTAGGCAACGTATACACAAACCTTTTAAAGTATGACTTGAACGCAGATGCTTCTTCACGAAACACTGGTGGTTCCGGTGGTCGGGTAGTATGAGCCTCGATGTTGTGATGCAGGAAAGCATCGTGCGTCGGGAATGTATGCCGGCAGACGGGGCACGTGACGAGGTGTACTCTGGCGTGACGTCGCAGGTTGATGTCATTTGCGAAGGACCTATGACACACGTCACAAACGTGATTTCGGTCGTGGAAGGCCCTCGTCTGCCGTGCCAGGAGCGCCCTTGTCCCGTACGTCCGTCCGCATTGTCCACACGTGAACATCTCATGCCTGATGGAAAAAGAAAAATACACAATAATTAAAAATTACACAAATTTATTTAGCATAAAAATAAACAGTTACAATACGAGCTTATTGACATAATCATAAACAAATTTTTCTACGTCTGGTTTAACACCAGACGTAGAAATTATATCTTCGCAACGTTTTAAGATATAATAAATACAAAAATGACCACAAGTTTTCGTGTTAAAATCTTGAAGCTTTACAGTATTGTACCACCACCTATTTCCATCGCACCTCTTCTTTAAATGTTCGAGCAAAGTACTTGTAAGAGGTAACAATCCAAAACTATCAAAGTACTCATAGTCAGTCACCCAAAACCACCCAATGACTGCCAGGTTTGTCACATTTGTCGTGATTTATAATGGACCGACCCGTCCCTTCCGGAATATGATTAGAAGGGAACACACCTTGAAAATCACTATACAACGGACACAATATATCGTGTATTTGTTTCGTATTCATTCTGTAGAGAGTACGTTTCCTTTTTCGTCAATTTCCAGCATAGCGTCTTTTTCACCCAAAAACACAACCGTGACGTTTTGAGCCAAGTCAGTAGAAAATTTCAAGTCAACACGCACGATGCCATTGTTAACTAAAGACACGTGAGTAGGATCGTTGGAATTTGCGTTGGCCGTCACATACATTTATTGAGAGCCGTGGCCCGGAGCCGTACGCCCTGCTTAGTACAAAACACTAAATGCAAAATACCAAACACAGAATACCAAGAATACAGATACCAAGTGCCGCACACTGACAACCGCCGCACTAATGCCGCATCATGATCAGCTGATCATCTCCTCTCCCGCCCACCTTCTCTCTCCAATCAAGGGAAAGTTCCGGTGGGCAACACACACAGAAAGCATCACGGTGAGCCTCACAACTCTCACCAAGCTGCTCCACACAAACCATCCAAACTACCGCCCATGCTCTTTGCCAAATCGAAACAAAACAATGTCTTACAGCTCGACTTGAAATCAGCGTAAGAAATGTCCAGGCCGGTATTGTGGTACTGTATTCCTAGTCCTTCGTACAGTGACATGTAAGCTTGTACATATTTATTATTGTCAAAATCACAAGTTAGAGGCTTCGAATTGTGCATCACACCGTCGACCGACAACGCTAGTGAAGTCAAACCAAAATGTTCGAAGAAAAACGGGTCGTTTTAATAAACCCCATTGAAGGCTACGTGTTTAACTAATCCTATAGTAACTCGACTCGGAACGTCTCCGTTGAAAATATTGTCGATCGTTGCGCTGCGTGTACCTTGCAACAAAGTGTGACTCTTAAAATCAGTTTTTCTGTAAGGATATTTTGCAGAGGAAACTGTACTGAGCATTCTGGCGTGAGCTAGTAGAATAGAGGGGGAGGGAGTAACCTTGCAAATATAGAGGGCTGCATCTAACGGAACGATGACGGGTGAGAGGGCGGCAGTTACACCAGCGGCGTTCAAATACATGCAAAATTCGGCACGTTGAGGCACGAATCTGAATTTCAGTTCTGTATTATTCACCAAAAGTCGTAACTGGTTTACTCAATCGTGGCTGAGTCGTCGTATGAGATTGACCTCAGTCCCACTCGCCTTCCTGTTCTGTCGCGTAGCATAGGGTGCAAAAAGCGAGGATTCCAACTGAGTATTTTTTGCTTCACTACCGTAACTTAAAACAGTTTTCATGAATGCTTTGTATCCGTAATAGTCGTTGGTACCAGTAGCCAGTTTACTGTTCAGACTGATGTCAACTTGAGAAAAAAGTCCGTGCAACAACAAATAGACGGGTCCCATCAGTTTACTTTCGTCCGCTGTATAGGCCGAACCATTGCTTGATTTTACAACTTTTACACGCATGTAAATTAACGTTTGTGATATATCGATGTAATAATCGGATCCTGGAACCAAAAAATCTATTACTTGATTAGCACCTATTGTAGCGACAGGCATATACTCTACCATTTTAGTTTTTTGAAGCTATAACTGAACGGGGCTGACTCTGAACAAATCTAAATTATTCAGCCGACACTCGCACGAATTTGGGTGAAGATACGCCATATTGACCCACCTGAGTAAAATGAAGCTTTTGAAGTTTTTGAAGCTTTTCTTTTACGTTTACGACCACTCTCTCGTTGTTGTAATCTTCTTCCAACTTCGCTCATGACGTCACGTCCAGCTTCTGTAAACCTGTCACGCGAAGGATCTTTCCACGACTTGCCTCCCAGCACGTTGGAGCCTATACCGATGCCAGTAGAGAGAGCCGTTCATCCTAGAAAACTGCCTATCTCCTTTAAAAATGGCATAGCCATTCTTCCAAAGCTAGACAAAATCGACCCCAATCCGTTCCACTCTGGGCTCCGTGACGACCGTAGTACACGGGTATACCCCCACCCGCCTGGTCTTGATAGTACTGCGTGTAAGGACACGTGCCTCTCATGATGTACAATCGATGTGTGTGGGGGAGGGGGGGGGGGGACCGCGGGCTTACTTATAGTCTACGAAAGGCTTTTTTTTTTACGAAGGTGCAAGACAACTACCGTCCTCCCATAATCACCAAATTCTATAGGCCTCCCAGAATCATCCGCTATCAAAATTTCAATAAATTGAAACATTTCTTTTTGAATAGGAAAATAGTACAACCTATTAAACTCAACGCTGCAAACTTTCCCCGGTTGACCACGGACCGGTACGATTCTCAATAGGGGAACTTCGTAGTCACCCACGTGATTAGCTTGGATTAGATCTGTATAAACGTATATACTGTTTACAGGAGTATTAGTTGTTTCCATGACTGGTACCAAAGTTTCAACCGAGTGCTCCACAATATGACCCAGAACATGCTGTTATGATCCTGGGAACCGCTTCTTTGTCCTCAGGTGCCTTTATGAGAGCTCAAAGACCGTCATTTGGGCATAAACTGAGGTGGAGGGCGCGCTACCGGCTCACGATAGGTGTTCATAGGAAAATGACCTTTTCTAGCCCCTATCCCGAAACACGGTTTTTTTAGGCACCAAATGGGCTTTTTGTTTGGAAAATAAGTGGTTCAATTATTTCAAATTTTGTTGATATTTGGAGAATTGGTTGTTAGTCTTAAATCGACTTATAAGTGAGACTTGATTTGAGTCGTTTGTATTGTTAGTAACTACTTCATGCTCTCCCCATCTCAAAATATAGGCTCCTTTTTAACTGCTTATGCATGTAATGCGTAAAGCAGTTATTGAAATACAGTCGGGGAGAAAAGGGGCTTGCGTCGGGAGCTATTGTTAAATGACGTTTCGTCCCACTCCAGTCGTTTATTTGAACGGGTCATTCTTATCACCTTTGTCGTATGGCTGGAAGTGACTGAAATATTAGTCGATTTTTCATGATTTTGATTAGAAGACGTGCCAGCAAATTGTAGGCGTTGTTATTGAACAGTCTATAACTAAATCGTTTGCATGTGAAGGGTTGTTGGTCCTTTCTAAAACTTTTTGCCAATTATGTTTCTGTATGAAAAAAAAGTTGTACCGGAACTGGCTCAGCTTATCTCAGGTTTTGACAACAAGCACGGAAAACGTAATTCTATCTGTTATGGGCCATTAGCGAATCACTGAAAAAAAAATGATAGCTGCTTTACGATTTGCCGGGAAGGCTGCCCTAGAATTCTATGCGTTTTGGCAATTTGTGTAGTTATGTGACTCCTGCTAATCAGGTAATTATTGTATAATCGATTATTTAGTGTAACAGTTTGTTGTCGCCCAGGAGGGGCTCGTTTCATTAGCTCCTGGTATAATCAATGCAGGGACGGGTGTTTGGATTTGGTAGTATGGCAATGGTAGGTTGATGGATGGATGGTGGTTCAGTGGTAGAATGCTCGCCTGGCACGCGGGCGGGCCGAGTTCGATTCCCGGCCGATGCACCAAAATGGAGGGACGGGTCTTTGGGTTTGGTAAAATGGCGATGGTAGGTTGAAATTGACGTGTGAAGTAAATGATCAAGTCGGATTGGCTTTGCGGGTGGAAGTTTTATGGTTCAGTTTACATGATGTTCAGTACAGCATGCTCGCCCTAGTTCACAAAGGCCCCTCCTTCCTAATCTTATTGAGATGGGTGTGAAATTAATGAAAGTTAAGGGGACATGAGGTGACTTAAGCTGGGAGGACTGGGGAGAAGAGAAAGTTGGAGGAAATAATTCTAATTAATATTTACCGAAATATAGCAGGATGATAAACCATCAGTTGCATCACAGGTTGAATTGGAGGATTGGAATGGGAATATTTACATTGGGCCTCGAGCAGCACAATTCGTCGCCAAGGCAATGCATGGCTCTTACATTGTTAACATTGGAATTTCTTTACAGTGACAATTAATTGTTGTTTGACAATTACAACGTTATTGTGGAGGAAGGGCAGATTGTTGGACACAATCTTGGGCGCAAGGCTGATTAAGGTAGTGATGTTGGCCAATAATATCTGGACACCAAAATGGTCGCTATAGAATTTCGACAAACGTGTGAGACAACGGGATAGTGCATTTAGGTGCGTAGCTAAAGGAATAAAGGCAGAATTATAAATTCATTCTACGATCACTTTCGATAGTAAAATAAACAAAAGAGGGAACAAGTTTACTTTACACAGCTTATGGGAAGAATAAGGGCTCCTCACCGATTGATCTCTCGTTGGGCTAGAATGACGTAATATGATCAACTGAACAACATTTTCGAATAAAATTTTTGGGGCAAAGGCTTCGTTTGGCAGTCAGAAATTATTGAAAGCCACACTCTTTGCGCTGATGGACGAGAGGCCCTTTTCTTCCCATGTTCTCAGCTGATATTTTTTTCTGTAAACTGTTCAGATAGGTGGATTGTTATTGTCAGTTTCATGTGATTTTGTTGTTATTGTCGGTTAGTTTAGGAACCGGCTTCGGCATTTCACTTGAGATAATGAACTGGTTGCGGTTTGGCGTTTCGCTTGATCGACTTTTGCCCAGTTTCATGTTTTCTGGCACGGCGCAGTGCTAACTTTGGACCTTCACAACGGCCAAACGGTGCGTTTGCCCCAAAAATGGAAGAGGAAAACATTACTCAGCAGGTAATTCTTAGTCCATTAAAAAAATCGGACTAGAGCCCGTTTTCTTCTCATGTTCCCTTTACGCACAAGGCCCGAAATTCGAAAAAAAAAGAGAAAAAAACCTACCTTTAATTTTCACGGAAGGCAAAACAAATTGATCCCAAATTGCGAAAACTCCTTAAATCATCATTGACATTACCAAACCAATTAACGGCCCCAGTATGAAATGCCAAACTCCAACCCGTATAATTACCTCCGTATGAAATGCAAAACCCCAAACTTACCTAACCTAACTGACAATAACAACAAAACCACACAAAACCACACGAAACTGAAAATAACAACCCGCCTATACCGGAACCACCCAATAGAGAGCTTTGTCTTTCGTCAATGAAAATAAAAATGTTGCGATTTTTTGTATAAGCAGTTTATGTATTTCTATATGAAATTCTTGCACGAAACTGACAATAACAACCCGCCTATCGGAACTGTTTACGAAAAAAATATAAGGTGCCCTGCGGGCCCGGCGTGCGAACGCAAACACCGTATAGATGTACGGATTGTGGTGCTACAAATCGACCGTTTTAAGTCGTTTTAACACATTTCCGCGCTCTAAAACCAACTGCCCCTGTATTTAGGAAGGTGTTGGAGCCATTTGGAATCAGTATCGTAAGGATATCGAGTATGTGCCTAATGTTAACTTTAGCCCAATAGAGAGCTTTGTCTTTCGTCTATGAATATACTAATGTTGCGATTTCATAATGGCAAGCATTCTTTGACGGCAAGTGTGTCAGATTTTTTCATCCAATGTGCAGCTTGGATCATCATAGAAACAAAGTACATTATCTTGTTTCATTGGTGTCTAGACGGGATCAACGGATTTAAGGACAAATCCCCCCCCCCCCAAGCTTTGCCAAAATATTATTATTTATTTTTTACCCATTTACAGTTTGTTTTATAAATTTAAGTATTTTCGACTGAGGTCCATTTTTCAGAATGAGATGTTTTTCTTGGGTGTAATGGTGGGATGGTAGTTGTTGCTCCCCCTCCAAAAAAAAATCGTCTATGGTCGTATTGCATGCCTGAATGTTTAGACCTTTTTAGTTTATTTGTACTACTGGAACCTACGCCGCTTTTAATAATAAGAGTGTAATCGGAGCATTGGTTATGATGGCTTCTATGCGTAGTGATTGTGTCCTCCGTTCTTCAACTGCAGGCGGTATTTAACGGGGGTGGGGGAGCCAGGCGCAAGGGGGGGAGGGGGGCAAGCAACAATATTGCTCTTCTGCTCAAACTTGGAGCTTGATACATCCAGCTTGGTAATCTTTTTGGCATTAGCAGTTTATGCATTTTTTTATGAAATTCTTGTTTGATTTTGAAGTTAGTACAAATTAGTTTGTAAATGGCAAACCTAATTAAAAAAATTTTGAACGAACATGTTGAAAGTAGGCTAAGTGAAACACATTCCCAAGTACGAAATAAGTCTCAAGTCAAATAAGTTGGAAAACAAAATGGCTATTGGTTCTAGTTCTGCAATTTCAAGTATTTTGACTAAAAATTTAGTCCGTGACTAATTATTTGTTAGTCTACTTTTTCCGTTCTAAAAAAAGTAAGTAGATGTCTTTTGCTAATTTCGGCCATGATGATTTTTGCAAATCTAAGCCATTAGCGTGCATCCAGGTATTTCCTTGCCTAATGTAGCTGGTGTAATGGCCTGAATGTGTGGAATCTCCATGATGGAAAACGGCCGACATTGGGCGGTAGGAACTGTTACCAATTTCTATCGAAGTTGTTGGAACTCCTGTGAGTTTGACATTAGTATTTTTCGTAATGCCACTCCATACCATAAATAGAATTATGACAATATTATTTGCTGCTGCAAGTTGCATATTTTGTTTACCGTTGGTTGATTGACATTGTGGACATGTATAGTTTCCAAGTGGTCTCCAGGAAGTTTCGGCAGATATCAAGTCTTGCACCGTTAAGTATTTCCTTTGTGCTGATACCGCTACAGATAATTGCAGTAAGTGTGTTACTTGTTCTAAGGTGGTGTTATAAGAACATTCATTGCAGCGTGTAGTGAACCTTTATCTGTGTTTCGTTTCTTGAGTTAATATTGTTGAACGATTGGCGAGTTGTAAAAGAAATTCTGAAGCATCCTGTTGTTGTTGTTGCGTAAATGGATCTCCCACAAGTTGACAAACTATTACTGTATTAATGGCTGGGTCTCTCTTTGTATACGACTGCACTAGAGAATTCACTGCATTTGGTGGGTGTTCCTTAAGCAGTTCTTGTTGAATGTTGCCAATATTCAGTAAACTTTGCATGACAGCATTTGCATAACATGAGACATCATCTTGGTTGGGGAATCCATGAATAGTGTTGTTGCAATTTATTTTTTTTGTGGCTTGTTACATTGACGTCTTCTTGGACACTACTAACTTTTTCACTTGCTACCCAAGTGCAATCTTTAATGTGTAGTTTTTGGTGTTTGCCTCCTGATATTTCAAATTGTTCAAGATCTGGACAATACAAGTCCTAACCGATTATGTTCGACTAAGGCCAGTTCTTGGGCTCGTATTGATTGTGGATTGAAATTTATTAAATGGACACCTTCTAATTCTTTTACCCGAGAAAGACCTATGTATGCTTGGCCACAAGAGAAAATTGATGTTCCAATAACACTGAGTTCTGAGGATAAGATGAGACTTTGACTCTTATGAATTGTGATAGCATCTGCTCGGATAATTAGAAATTGTCATCTATGAATGTATATTCGTTCAATTAGTAGAATTTTGGTTGTGATTGGCTTAAGTTTGTCTTTTACGTTGTAAGGAGTATTTCTGTTGAAATCTATTGTCACAGTGACAATTTCGTTTTGTTGATTATTTTGGCTAACTTCTAAAAGAAAACCAATAGCCCCATTCACCAGTCCTATTGTCGCACCCATGTTTCATCGTAACATAACTTTCGCTCCAACTTTTACTACAATAACGTTTTCCAAGCCAGCTGTTCTTGTACTGTCTTCTTCGTACTTGCTCAGCAACTTTTTAACTTTTGGCTGTAGGTATTGTGGACCATCAAAGCTGTCTTTTGCTACCAGAAGGATTTTGTCTGAGGTTATTTGTTTTAGCATGGCATCATTGATTAACTAACACATGCGTTGAGTTGGTAAAAGACCATACGCTGCATGGTGGTAGCGTGTTGAGGTAGTGGGCAATTTCAGTTAGCTTTTCTTCGAGATTTGTACTCAATATTGGAATAAGTTTATCCTGTAAAGATCTTATAATAGCAGGAGTTAGAAGTCCTATTCAAAATTTGTTGCATAGTAGCATAAGAAAGATCAGTTTGTTGTCGCATGTTGATAACGAGTTCGTCTTTTTCAAATATTTCTGCTCACAATACCGTTTTTTACCGAACCACTCATTTTCACATCTTTGCTGTCAAATATTTCAGGCAGTCGTAAGTGAATATACATTAACGTAATGTTAGAGACCATGGAAATTTCATCAATTATTACGAGATGAATGTTACTTAATTCCGTTCTTAGTACTTTTAACAACTGACCAGAAAGAGGATGGTATGGAGGTGTATGACCATGTTCTGCTGGTAGCTGCAAAAGTCTGTGGATTGTTACGCCTTTCACATTGCAATGCCAGTTGGTGCCATCATTGCTACATCTTTTTGTACATTTGCTTTAACCCAGACTTTTAAAACTTGTATTAAAAAGAATTTTCCTGTCCCACCAACACCGCTAATAAACTGGCGAAGAATTTCGTTGTGTGGATTCCCATTTTTAATAATACCAATAACATTCTCAAAAACTCGTTTTTGGTCCATATTCAACTTATTGACCATAGTCTGCCAGTCACATTCTTCAGTTTGGTCGTCAATCTTCTCCCTGAATTCTTGCATTGCTCCTCGGACTTCAACAGGTTGGAATGCTGCTAAGTTTTCATGGCTTTGGACTTGTATTTCGTTATTGTCAGTTTAGTATTGCTTGATTCGTGTTTGAATAAGGTCATTGATTCAGTGAATGGCTTTTTTAATATCTGTGAGATGCTGATGATATTGAAGGGCATCTAGTTCATTCTGAACTGCATGAAAAGCCTCGGTATATATGCTGTAACCAGCTTTTAATTCCGAGATAGTCACCAGTGTTTAAACATCATTAATAAACCGGAGAAATATTTTTCCGGTTCCTCATTGAGATTATACTTGTAATAATTGATCAGATGAGGTCGAGCTCGTTTCTTCAAAAATAATGCATTTTCCTTCTCGTATGTTTCATAATTGTCTGACATTGGTTTAGCTTTCTGAATATCATAATTTCGGTAGACATCATAAAGATGCTGAGTTTCTAATTCCCTTGGTCTTGATGGATAATGATCGTCTATCCAGGATGGGAAGAAAATATCTCTTGATTCAGGTGGTAGTTTGGAAATTTCGTTACGATTCTTCAGACTACAGCTACGAACCATGTTGATGTCAAACCATTTAATGGTTTGTTTGTGAATCAGTTCCATAAAGACCAAGCCCGAGTAATGTGTCACTGGCTTCGAGAGCACCACATTCTCTGTGGTTCATGCTTCTTAGTCCAATCTTGTACAGTCGACTGCATAACGATTTTGTAGAATTGATTTCAGTAAACGTTTCTTGTGCATAGCTTTGTTCACTTTTCGTGGTGTATTTTGTTATGTACCAGTTGAGTATTGCAGTCCTTTCTCCTACAAACTGAATATCCATGTTTCCTGGCCAAGCTAACAAAATTGCTGGATTGTAGTCATTGATGTTTACTTCATCAGGTTGGCGAGGCAAGTCATTCAATCGGCTATTGTGTTTTAATGTCTTTAATGCAGCAATGAAAATTGAAATGTCACGTATCACTAGTTCGTTGGTACTTGGTCTTGGAAAAGAAAACCGACAAATTTTACAAAACCCACTCTTGGTGTCTGTTGTGTTTCTGCCAGGTGGTTGTGTGTGATTTCCCGCCGTTATGTCTATTTCAAACCACTGTAGACGCTGGTTGCCGGTTTTTTGTGGTTGGTCATTTTGTTTCGGAGACAGTAAGAATTGTGTTTGTGAGTTTGGTATTTTGTAACTCGTTCGTAAAGTATGGGAGAAAGAACTTGACTTGGTTTGGAACACG
Source organism: Lithobius niger (assembly GCA_023313725.1). Taxonomy (NCBI): domain Eukaryota; kingdom Metazoa; phylum Arthropoda; class Chilopoda; order Lithobiomorpha; family Lithobiidae; genus Lithobius; species Lithobius niger. Next base: position 49,690 of record JAHWFP010210496.1, read on the forward strand.
TTACGTACTTAATTATAAAAGTTGCAACTTCTTCGTTTGAGGATATACCTAATATAGGGGAATTATCAACCCAAATGAGTAAGTGAAAATGCTGCATGCCTCTTCCTTGATATTCCCATCACCAGAAGTAGTGGGTGACTTTACCAATAGAGTGATCAGATGATGTAATAAATTCCAACATTACGTGAAATTTGTTATCTATGAAGCGAGATGTTGATACGGAATCCGTGGCTAACAGTTCGGCCACTGGTTTGTTGGCAGCCATTGGTCCACTGACGGTACGGATGTAATGTGCTAAATCGTCCCACTCCCATTCGCTGGGACTTAATGTCAAGAACCAAGTCGCTGGACCGTAATTTTGGCTCATGCAATTTAAATCACTTCTTGGAGGTTTCCAGAATTCTTCCGTATTTCGAAGGCGCCCAAATATTGTGGTAAGGTCGCCTTCAAGCTCGTCTTTTTCCATTTTCTGTACGCACATACCAGCTGACATGTGTTCTTTATTTTACATAGTATTAAGTTTATGAAATATGCCCGCAGTCAACTGGTGCATGTTTGCATCATAGAGGAGGTAAAATATGTATTGCTGATTCAAACGAAATTGTGAATTTGTGGGCATCAATCTTACTTTAATAAAATCGCTTGCATTTAATTGAATTCCTCTGCGTTCTGCTTGTCCATGTTTCCATGCGGGTACAAATCAGGGAAATATTTCAAGTCAAGATGTGGAACTCGCGAATCAATAGGAATGTTAGTAACTTTCAACATTTGATAGAGTGAGGTAGCCGTTTGATTAACTCTTTTTTCATGTAAAGGATAAATTGTGAATTGCTAGTAAATAATCTCAGCTTCATAGAGGTTGATTTCTTTTAGTAAGCCTTCATTCATTGCATCTTCATTGTTTGAATTGACTTCTTCTTCATTAACCAAAGTTTGCAATTCAATTTCTTGAATGGAATCCAGAAGATGTTCAGCATTTTCTGGAAGTTGAATTTGTCTGTAGAGGGGATTATTAGTTTTTAAATACAGTAAGGCTTTATAGATTTTGTGAACACTCACCAAAGATTCCCAGACAATTTTCCTTTTTGTCGGCACTCCACGAACCATGATGAAAATTTCTTGATTTGTATTTAAAGGTGCTTCTGGTGACAGTAATGTTGAAAGAGTTTTTTTTTTTTTCCAATGGGAGAGACAAATGAAATGTACGACCATGTACCCTTTGACCCATTTGTTTTGCTGGAATATTTCTATTCATGACTGTTCCCATTCTGGTAAAAACTTGAAATGCCTTAGCTCTTTGAATCAATATTTTTTCAAAGTCGTTTAGGTTTGCCAATGCAGGAGGTGGCAATCCTATTGTGTAAACCGTTCAACAAACGTGTTGCAGGCATTATGTTCTGCTGTAGTTTAGGAAGGCAGTAATGGTAAATATACCGTAATTGCTATGCGGTCCTATCGTTGAAATGTGATTTTGTAATCTGTTCCAAAGTTCACTTGTTATTGGCTTTCTCATCTGTTGCAAGTCAGTCACATCACGTCGATAACACAGTTTTTCACAGGAAATGCAGCTGTTAACTGCTGTGCCCATACTTCTTTTCGTGAAAGCCTTAAAGGCGTTTCTGTATTGCTGCATAATAGGATCTTCACGAATTTCCACGCAGCCTTCTGTAGCCACAGCTTTGTTTGCTTTTGCTTCGCATTTTGTTAAATTCTCCAAAGGTTAGTCATGTCGGGTTTGCGCAATGCATTATCGATTTTACGTATTTGTTCATTGTAACGACGCCCTTGATAGAATACCAGGACTGAAGCAAACTTCTTACTTCACGGTAGTGAGGTGCTGTGGTTCTTAGAAACAATAGCCTGGATTTACAACTTGTGATGGAAGTGTGGTAATCAATAGAATGTCCTTGTTTGTTGATACGATTTAGCTAATCCATTTAGCGTTGTTACCATGGCAATGTCACCTTTGCCATCGCGATTGAGTTCTAGCTGCGAGAATGCGAAGGCGAGTCAGTGCGTAAACGCGCCCTTATTATTTTTACTGCTTCAAGTTTACGAGCAGCTGCAGATCGCAATTTCATGAAAAGAGAGGACTAACGCTATGCCAGAAACGAAATAACCAAAAACAATTGGTCTAGCTAATTTTCGGTAGTATTATATGCTTACATAAACATCCCACTACCTTCATCTGCCAAAAAGTGTACCAGCACGTACAAAAATAACGACTACATGCTAGAGTTTTTGTTGGAATTTCGGCGCTGTTGGCCGTTTGGATGGTGCTGCCATCTCTTGCTGCAAACTCGTGCTGCTCGTTTGTTGTTGAAGTAGGAGTCAGCAGTTGTGCAATTTTTTGGAGAGGCTTGCTGTCAGTTCAGGGGTAGTAATTTTCATGATATTTTTATGTGCTGGTTCCTGTAAATTCATGAGGGGCCAGAATAAAATGAGCCTGTCGGCTTTCAAAATATCGCAATTTCAATTTAGCTGCTATTTTTATAGCAACGACTGCTACAGAGCCTTGAAATCGAAGACTATGTTTTTTTCCGAAATGTAGCATATTTTTTGTACAGTTTGAGAGCTATATAGTTTTTCACTAACTTGCCCAGTCGAACTTTTCTTACTCTTTCCTTTGCTGCAGCCTTTCGGACAGTTTTGCGATGACGCTCTGGATTAGAATCTAGGGCCTTTTCAACTCGGTGCTTCGCAGCACTCAAATTAGCTTCATAAGCCCTTCTGAAAGCATTTCGATGGCGCTCTGGATTAGAATCTTGGGCCTTTTTACCTCTGTGCTTCGCAGCGTTTGGATTAGCTTCGTAAGCCCTTTTGACAGCATTGCGATGGCGCTCTGGATTAGAATCTTGTGCCTTTTGGGCACGGTACCTGAGCATTTCTGGATTGGCCTCACGATGCCTCTTGAATGCTTCACGATTAAGCTCTGGTTTAAGTTTCTTTGCCTTTTTCCCTTGTTGCTTCGCAGCGTCCGGATTAGTTTCATAACTCCTTTTGACAGCATTGCGATGGCGCTCTGGATTAGAATCTTGGGCCTTTTGGGAACGGTACCTGACATTTTTGGATTGGCCTCACGATGCCTCTTGACTGCTTCATGATTAAGCTCTGGTTTAAGTTTCTTTGCCTTTTTATCTCGTTGCTTCGCAGCGTCCGGATTGGCTTCATAAGCCCTTTTGACAGCATTGCGATGGCGCTCTGTATTATAATCTTGGGCCTTTTTGGCACGGTACCTGAGCCTTTCTGGATTGGCCTCACGGTGTCTCTTGACTGCTTCACGATTAAGCGTTGGTTTAAGTTTCTTTTCCTTTTTACCACGTTGCTTCGCAGCGTCCGGATTAGCTTCATAAGCCCTTTTGACAGCATTGCGTTGGCGCTCTGGATTCGATTCTTGGGCCTTTTTGGCACGGTACCTGAGCCGTCTGGATTGGCCTCACGGTGTCTCTTGACTGCTTCATGATTAAGCTCTGGTTTAAGTTTCTTTGCCTTTTTACCTCGTTGCTTTGCAGCGTCCGAATAAGCTTCATAAGCCCTTTTGACAGTACTGCGATGCCGCACAGGATTACAATCTTGGGCCTTTTTAGCCCGGCATCGCAGTGCTTGAGGCTTATTATTTTGAAATATTTGGACAGCAATACGATGTCGTTGTGGATTAGCTTGTTGAGATTTTTTGACTTTAACCCGATTAATTAGGGGGTTCAAAGCACGGTCCTGACGTTGCTGTTGACGTTTTCTTCCTGCTGCCGTCGTAATTTTGTAACCGTAGTAAAAAAATGTAACAATGGAAGTTCAAAATTGGTCACAGCAGTTAAAAAAATTTCCACGTGAAAATTAAAATAGGGGTAGTTATTTTTACCTAAGCATATCAGCTGAAATCAACTGAAGCTAGTGGCCGCCATGCAACACAAAGCCTTAACCATCAACGATTAGTACCGCACGTTGACGTTGTTATTGTAATTTTGCTTCCTGTTGTCATCGTAAATTTGTAATCATAGTAAAAATAGACGTACAAAAATGGTCACAGCAGTTTTAAATGGTCAGTAGTAATAATTAAATGTAACAATGAAAGTTCAAAAATGATCGCAGCAGTTAAAACTTTTAAACTTTCAAATAGTTATTTTTATCTAGGCACATCAGCAGAAATGAACGAAAGCTAGTGGCCGCCATACAGCTCAAAGCCTAACCATCAACAATAAGTAGCGCGTCCATTTTATCGACAACGATCGTGTTGTCGATTACTTGTCGTAGTCCGTTTGCATTGTTTCTTAGATAGCGTGTTGCCAACGTTCACTAAAATAGCATTACAAATTATTACAATCTTTTATCTTTTTATTATTCAGGAGTGGTAACTGTGACGATTTTTTTTACCAGTACAACTCAAAGCCACATTGTTTTTCGTTAACTAATAAAGAGTGATAATTATTTTGATGACAGGTGGCGTTTTGCAATCTTTTTTGTTAATGCCTCCCCAAGCGTCAAAGCATAAAAGGCACGTATTGGGGTTACAAGTGTGTTGAATACCAACTTACAAACAAGTAGCGCGTCCATTTTATCAACAATGTTATGTTGACGATTATTTCTTGCAGTCCGTTTGCATTGTTACTTCTTAACTAAAACCTTAACTAATTAACTGAACAAAAAACGCCGTTTAGAAAAAAAGCATTAGAGCTCATATCCCCATACTTACAGCAGTGAAGGTACACGAATAAAAACGGATTAGAGTTCACTAGAACGCAACGAACTATAATTTGAACTCCAATTCCAGGGAACAAGGAATAGTTTTATTCATTGGTTATGTCAGACGTCTGTTTGTACGTGTTTTAGATTTTTGTTGTGTTTCATGTGAGTGTGTATGTTGTATTTTGTGTGCGTATTTTATTTGTATGAAGTATCCAACCGTTTTCTTTGTTTGATTAGCGATGTACATGAATACGGGTGTATGGAGACTGGCATGTCACAATTCTTGTTCCCTGGAATTGGAGTTCAAATTACAGTTCGTTGCGTTCGAGTGAACTCTAATCCGTTTTTATTCGTATACCTTCACAGCTGTGAGTATGGGGATACGAGCTCTAATGCTTTTTTTCTAAATGGCGAAGCCGTGTTTTGTTCAGTTAATTTGTTGGACTTTTTCGCTTCCATTTTATTGTAATTGCTACGGTCTGGTCTGTCATCTGGTCGGTCTGGTGTGGTGTCGGTATGTCCACTGTACACCCAATTTTGTTTGCGAAAAAACGAACATTAGAAATGCGTATTTCTGTTCAGGTACTCCCCAAGCTTTACCCCACGTTTGTTTTTTGATGGCAACACACTAGCGTATGTCTAGAGTTAGCATGGGTCAGCTGATGGGTAGTTGATTCTGCATTGTTGCAAGTAGATGCAGTATTATGGCAAACAATCGCGGAAACAATTCAACTAGCTTCCGGAATCCTGCATTGAAGAAGTAAATAAATCATTCAGTCATGTCGGCCGTTCAATTTTGAGGCGTAAGGCCTCAAAATTATAGACTTTGCACCATGCAGTTTAAAACTGAAAGATTAAAGCGAAAACTATGACCATTTCATTTTGGTTCTCGACAACGATGGAATATATTTAACGGAGCCGCAGCCAATCCAAGCCAATATGCTTTATTGGAGCCGCAGCCCGAAGCTACCACGACAATGTTACTTTCCCCGTGCCTGAGCATCGTTGCATCTTAGGTTAGGTTACTTTTATTCGTTCGTTTGTTCCTTGCATCTTGTTCGAGTAAGCTACAATCCGATCTTGTGCACCATTGTTACATGTTGCAGCATTGCATTCTGGGCCCCTGCCGCAGCCGCAGCCGCCGCCGCCTGTCCAATTTTCTGAAATTCTCGTGCGTAAACGAACTCTAATATGCACGGCCTGCCAGCCAAAAGATGGAGCGACTAGAGAAAATGGTTCATTACCAGATCTGAACTATTAGTTTAGCGACCAAAAATGTTCGGAGCATGCAGGGTGGTGTGACGTCATATTACCTGTTTCCAGGGCCCCCACATCAAAGTTAGGGGCCTGGGACTAACTACAACAGAGGGCCCTCCTCCCCCGACTGAAATCGTAAAACGGTTACACTATGTCATAATATTTGTCGGCCACAATTGTGCTTAATGGGTCAGGTCATTCATTAACCCAGGCCGCTTACGTTTGAAGGCTTCCCTGCCTAACTACAGTGCTTCTGCTCCGTGCTCGTTGTCGTTAGATTGGAGTTGTTGTTTGTTGGGAGTATAAAAAAAGTTCACAATACGCATAAATCGAGTACATTACTCGTATATAGTCATCAAAACTCACAATTTCGAAAAGAATTTTCAGGCCGTGCGGGCCCCTTGAGTGAAATATACAATGCGGGTACAATGGGTACAACGGGCCCCTTGAGTGAAATATACAAGTGGGTACAATGGGTCCACCTGACTCGCCCCCCCGGCCCCCCCCGTTGGGGGGGCCCTGCCTGTTTCCGCCAAAGTGACCGAATAGCCACATTAGAAGGCAGCACAGGTTCTCGTAGAAGGCGAACTTGAAATTTTAAAAAATGGTGCCATCGTTACTATGGTAACCACCGCTACAGCGACAATACCTTTGGAAATTGACGAAATACTCGTGCGTTGGCAACATCCGAAGTTGAAGAACTTATTCTGTGTTCGATTCAAACCGTATTCAGTTCGTTAGAAGAAACGTGAACCACGGAAAAACCTTAAGCCTACATGGCCACTCAGATCAAAGATTAATCGACACAGAGAAGATGGTTCACCAGGGGTTTTTGTAATTATTGTTACCAGCGAATAAGCGTACACCGTGGTGTGACATAGTAAACACCATTTCCGTTTTATCTGAAAGATTTGCACACAAACCAATGACGTCACGTATTTCGGTGCTGTGTGGATCCAACATGGCCGCGGTTCTTGGTCTGCCGAAGCGACGCAACTCTGCACTAACAAATTACTGAATACTCATTATGAAACGGAAGCCGGACCACTCCGAACTTAAAAATTGTATTCTAGTGTATTAAGCTACCGAAATCCAATCGGTAATATGACTGAAAATGAACAACGTTTTTTTGTATCCGGTCAACTAACGGCATCGCTGCCTCGCTGGCTCAAAATGGTAGGCCTAACGTAAAAGTACGGCAGCACTATGGCGCGACCGGGGCGATTAAGCGTGAATCCACAGATTAGAGAGTTAGGTTTAGGCAGATGCGACACTCAATGCTAAAGCACCGTGCCGCATCATGGCGACGTTTACAGTGGCGCCATCCCTCGGGAAGAGCGTTCCGTAGCAGACGCTCTCGCACGCTTTTGCTGGATTTCAATGGCAAGCTCGTGTAGTCCCCGCGAATGTCTTGTTTTTTATGGTTTATCTCCAACAATGGATTTAGCAGGTAAGAATAACGAATCTCGCAGCATTATGAATAGTAATTCTAAATGTTGCAGCAAGAACAATTTACGGTCACGTTAATTTAAATGCGAACTTCCATTCAAGTGAAGTGGGTGTGCGTGGTGCTCGGCCATAAACTGGCTTTTTTTTCAAATTTCCTAAAGACCTTCCCAGGTGAGAATTATATTTAAAAAAATGCATGCAAGCAGCTTTTAGGGATACTCAATTAAATTTCACAAGGTAAAAAAATTATTTGACCGTTACAATACAAATAACATTTTTTTAATGTTCTTTTTATTCCCTAAAAATAATTCACTTGACTTATGGCAAGTAAATAAATTATTTGTAAGGAATAAAAAGTAAAAAAAAAAATATAATAATATTCTTTGTAACGTCTTATTTACACGTTAATTTACGTAGTGAATCTTGTTAGAAGCTTCGTCAGTGGCTGAAACAGGGTTCGCACAAGACAGCACATACCAAATTCAAGGACTTTTTGCAGGGACTTTCAAGGACTAATACAACTTTTTCAAGGATCTTTATTAACAAATCTGCTATCTCACTCTACACTAAAATGTTCATGTTGTAATAGTGAGATGATGAGAAAAAAAAATGGAGCAGAAAAAATATCCCGAAAAAAAAAAAGACGTCGGACAATAAAATGCTGTGAAAGAAAGCCGGAGAAAAAAATTGTTTCGTGTGTTCTTTTTTTTTTTTTGTACTTCGGCAGTTACCTTGGCTCGAATTTCACAAGGGAGGGTAAGGAGTTTCATCACCAGAACAATACTTTTCTTTGGCTTTTTTCCATCAGCCTTTTAACGCCCCCCCCCCCCCTCCGGTAGAGATGTTTTAATAGCCTGGTAAACAACTGATGAAAACTGGTATAGCAACAAAATTTAAAAAATAAACAGAACATTTTATGACAACGCTTCTCTATGAAATGCGTAATTTTTCACTTTTTTTATTCAGTTAATTTAGATTTCTCCACTTTACAGATTTTTTTTTAGTATGAGTCGAAACATTTGATTTTTTTTGCGTTTCTTTAATCTGTTCACGTAACCGTATTTTTTTTTTAGTGCTGCTTTGTTGGAGTCAACAACAAATTTAACTTTTTAATAAAAATGCGTTCGAAATAGGTCTCGATTTTTTTTTTGAATAGATATATAGGCAGTTTGTTTTTAGTTAATAAATTCTTGCCCGTTAACACATTTTTATTTTTATTTTGTATACGTATTTAAGCAAAAATATAATAAAATTGCGATGGCTTGGATCAATGCTTAAAATACAAAGTAAGAAATAAATTAATTGCTTTTTTGTAAATTTTACTTTGATTTTACGTTAAAAATTCTAAAAAAAAAAAAGGGCTAGTAAGAGCATCGTCCTAATTTATGTAATAAGTAAACCACTGTCCTGCTAACACCTACAACCACGGATTTATAGTGTTGAATTTGGGAAACAAATTTGATCGCAGCCAACAATTACAAAAATCTGAAAATAAACTCAAAAATGTCCTTTAAATTGATTCTAGCAGCTAATATTGTCCTCTATATGTGGGAACCAATATACAAACTTTATTCCCCAAGTTAAATCACTCAAAAAATTGTTTTAAAAAGAATTAGCTAGCCTCTGTTCGCGTAAATTGCAATGCTGCTAGTTCACGGATTTCATTGCGACGCGCTCTTCCCACCAGCTGGCGCTGTCGTCAAGCGGCACGCTCCCTCCCGTAGAGAAGCGTTGAGTGTCGTATCTGCCTAAACCTAACTCTCTAATCTGTGCGTGAATCGCAGGGAGCTTCGATTACACGTAGACCTACGTGTAATCGAAGCTCCCTGCGTGAATCGTTGTCTCAACATCTCCGCAACAACGTTCGATGCCTCCGGTTGTTGTTTATTATTTATGACAAGTCAGTTCAAGCTGTACGGATTTATTAGCAGTTGTTTTATACATAAAAAAATAAAAAGAAAGAATCCACTCGGATTTTGAGACCCTTACTGCCCGGTGTTCTAGTAAAAAAAAAATGCTTCGTTTTTTTCAGTTACTGGTTTGATAACTGCATTGCGTTATGTTTTCTGAATAAAGTTGTTAATTCGTAGCACATCAAAGCTACTCACCTATTTGCGTACGTGCGTGCGCTGCGGAGCCAACGATTTTTTTTAATAGTGTTAAAACATACTGTTTCATTAACACACAACTGTTGTGTCCAGGACTTACACGTAAAACGTGGGATATTCCAGGGTATTTTTTTCCCTTTTAGGCTTAATAGAAACATTTACAGGTCTTTTTAATTGGTTTCGTTCTTTTTTACTTCGTCTTCGTTTTACTTTCGTTTTCTTTCACTTTGGTTTCGTGATGTTTCGAATTGCTTTAGTTTCTTTACATTTTGGTTTAGTTTCTTTTCGTTTTGCTTTCGTTTCTTTTCACTTTGCTTTAGCTGCGAGATAATTTTGCCAATCTGATAGTTGAAGCAAATAAACGGAGAATACTAAATATAATTTACAGTAAATAAATTAAGATGTAGGTTGAAAAACGTATTAAATTATTGATTTACTGTATACAGTAATATCAGTAATGTCCATAAATGGCTACTGCTAAAATTAAGTTGAACGACATATTTAAAAAGCAATGTGGTGAGAATCATCAGTGGATTTTCCGTCGGTAATGTGTTCCGAACACTTAATTTATTTTTCTTTTATTTATTTGTAATAATTTAAGGATTTCTGTTACGACGCTCCAAGAAAACAACTGAAAACGAAACTAACGGCCTGGTACTGTCGTACAGGGAAGCTCCATTCCAGCCGCGATGTAGGGTAGGTAACGGGAAAATACGGGGCCCCACACAAATTACATCACTCAAATTTCATCCTTTTTGAAATACCTCCCTTCAGTCACACTATTCACAACCTTTGCAACCCCGACCCGTGGAAAATATCGTCGACCTCCCCTCCCCCCACCCTACTCCAATTCCTTACTGCAAGAGGAAAGCAATG
>JAHWFP010210497.1:0-23605 GCA_023313725.1 Lithobius niger
TTAGAGTGGTGTGTTTTTTTGTGTTTGTTGGAACAATGTGAGTGTACAGTTAAAAATGAGCCCTATTGGAAGAAGATCGGACTTCTAGGACGTGAGCAGTGTTTTTTGTAGTGAAAAGTGTAATTTTTGTCTTGGAAAGATTGGCTCCTTTTTATTATTGTTACTATTAATTGCTGATAGGGATGCTAGCGGAGTTTTTTTTTATCCTGGCCGCTTGTATTTTTTGCCAATTCCTGTGCTTCTACCAGCCATGGTTCAAGCCTACGGACATAAGAAAGAAACAAAAAGGGCCCCTCCTTAAGATTTTACCTAACCTTTTGACATTCGACCATTTTAGCGATAGTGTCGAAACCTAGTACTTGGCTGTTAAAGTTAACGTAATTCTCCTTACCTTAACTACCTTTTTCGTACCTTCGTCACTCTGGACGACGAACGAATAATTCTTAGAACCATTACTACAAAAATTACTAATGTAAGCATTTTTTTCCGTAAGAGGTTAAATCATTGGTTAGGCCTCCGAGACCTAACCTTACGACGCAATATGTAACGCCATTGTCTATAGTCGAACATTGTAATTACGTTATTTATCCACTTTCAGCTTTACCAGCGTCTACACGTTGTTTGTTAAATAGCTGCACGCTCAGACAACGAATATACGTTGGTAATTCTAAAATGATGATTTTGAGTTACATTGTTCGAACTATGAAAAATAGTATAAAATAATATAGGCCTACCTTTCTCCATTGAGGGTCGCATGTAGTGTAACTGGACACGTCTTTCTTGTTTACAGAGCTCAAAATGCGTACTTTTCTGGCTCAGGCCAGGACTTGTGGCTGTGAGGATGCTGACTTCATCTTTTATACAAAGCGGATTAGTATTTCGTAGGTAAAAGCCTATTTTTTTTGTGTCATTTACATGTACTCGACGAATCGTACGCTTTCCTTACACTTACAATTTAACGCGGGCTATGGCCTCCAATTGGCTAGCCGTCGTAATTGAAATCTCGAGTGGGTGTTTCGTCGATAAGCCTATACCTTCCAGCATGCCTGAGGCTATTTTCGTACGGCGTAATGTTCGTTCCAGCCAATGAAACATCCCCCTTTTTTTTACTACGGCTCCTCTTACGAATGCTTTGGGCTATTCACGCATTCGTTCCTTATAAGTACACGATCGGTATTCTGGAATATACGTTACGTTATTTTTTATTTTTATTTATTATTTGGTCTTTGCTCAGGTATTTTTGGTTTACACGATGTGTCGAGTGTAGGTGGTAAATGGCGTCCATTTGGCTGGTGTTTGACGTCTCCTTATCATCAGGTATTGAAAGGTGAGGCCAACATGTCTGCTTTTTTAGGAAAAGGTCTCAGATGCAAAAAATAATGGCGCCTGTGAGTCGGCATATTAATTTTTTAGATGCTTTCAAGAACATGGTTGGGTTTCCCTATTTGGTCATGGGTCAGTGGCAAGGCCATTTTTTTTACCCGTATGACCTCCCTGGGCCATTTTTTTTGACTGTCGGCGTCATTAGGTCCTGTCTCCTGCTTGTAACAACCATATATGGTATTCGAAAATGTCATTATTGAAGTCTGATTATGATTGTACGCACGTGATGATATGTGGCGGGATGTGATTTTGTCCTTGGTACCTGGGACATAAAAAAGAATGACATTGCCATCCAATTAAGTGGTCCTAATGGTCCGTCTAGGGACGTGATGACATGTCCTTTTTTTATTTGTCTATTTGTTCCTTTTTTCTTTTTTTTTTGCTCGGCTAAAGTGGATCGAAGGTCAAATATTTGTATTTGTGGGTGTGATTTTGGCCTACGTGATATCTGCCCATAACGGACTTTAGCTACACTCTCCGATTCTGCTACACTCATCATTTCACACACACTCCAAATTGTGACTGTTAACGGACGTGGAGTTCGCAATACAGGCTACTATGCCAATTGTATGTACCATAAGTCAGCAACGGTCCTTGATAGAAGCATGTACACTTTCATACATTTGTTAGCTGATTTACTGATATTGTACGTTTGTTGGTCCACCTTTTTATTACCGTTTTTTGTTAGGATCCAATTCTTGGAGGAATGACCTGATCCCTATCTAGTCGCCTCCTCAGGTTGGAGTTATACTATTTTTATTTTATTTATTTTTATTTTTTAACGTTTTTGTGATCAACAGACGTATTATCTGAGCAAGTGAACAAATGTATAATGTTTTCTTCCATCGAAGGACCTTGCTCCGTAGAATACCTCGTCTGACACGATTTTCGTTGTCAAGGCTATGAAGAGAGAAGTCTGGTTTGTCGTGTCGTGGACGGCACCGAGGTCGACTTCTATCCGCGATTGTAGCAGCCATAAACTACCCGACCTAATTTCTGTTTATTTGACGAAACGTAGGCCTATTTCCACGAATGTTGGATGAGACCCATTTTATATCCCTCACCCTTTTTTTTATGACTTTAGGTCTACTAACGTTCGATTTCAGGAAAACAAATGCCTCGCACCGAACTTCATCATCATTGGCAGTGGTACGTATTGTAAACAGAAACTAACAAAATATAGCTTGTTTTTAACACTTTAACGATGATAGGTAGTTACAGGGACGCTCGACTTATCTAGTCATGTATGACAAAGCTTGTAAAAGATACAAATCCAAGCTTGCTCAGGAGGTACTAATATCAGTTCCGGCTACGCTCATCGGAGTGTAGTTTTTGGTTTGGTTAGGTTTCCAAGTTGGGATTTAGTTAAGTATTAACAGTGCTTTATAAATCGTCGATATTCTTCTCCCCTATCAACGAGGCTCAACGATGGATGGTCGCGGTGGTAGGATGGAGGCAGCTCTGGTGGTGGTTGTAGCTGCTGCCCCCCCCCCCCCCACTGCTGCAGTCGTAGCTAGTACTAAAACATACAACACGCTACGTAAGCCTCATACATGATCGTATGAGTGGAGGTCAAGCAAACAGTAGATCTGTTTACTCGCCTGCCTAACCTTACAAGGTGGTGTAACGGACTCTGTTTACACACCTACCTAGGCTGTGCCTGTCTAACACACACGTACCGTTTTTTACATGCCCACATGTTCGAATCTAACGGAGACCGTTCTGTAACATTCTATTGTAACCGTAACAGTAACCTACCATCGGCTGTCTACCCCACTCACCCCCTCCGACGAGCTTTTATATACCTTGCCGACGCTAGCCTACTGTTACGGTTACAATAGAAGTGTTACAGGACGGTCTTACACACTACTAGCGTCGCACTAATACGTGTAAAAGAAGCTCCAGCTTATTTTTTGGGTTGCTGGAGATTCTTTTACACGTACTCAGTGCGACGCTGATGGCTTACATGTCTTTTTCTAATATCTGTTCCTTTAAGGCTTTACGTTTTTTAAGGCTTATATACGTATTTTATACGCTTAAGCGTTTTTAATACTAATCGAGTATGTGCCTATGTAAACTTTAGCCCAATAGAGAGCTTTGTCTTTCGGCTATGTAAATAATAATGTTGCGATTTTTTGCATAAGCAGTTTATGTATTTCTTTATGAAATTCTTGTTTTTTTTTTTAATTTAAAGCTTGAAGATAAAGTTAATCATTTCAATAAATAAACAAAGATTACTATATTATTACTAATGTATGATTTTAGCTGTTTGACTTGTTTTCCTTTTTCCTTTATATAAACGAAAAGTATAGTGGAGCCAACATTGTGAACTGCAGACGAACATTATTATACTAAAAAATTACCTTTGGTTCTCGTGTTGTTCGCGACTCTGGCGCAGTTGCTTTTTACGAATGCATACGATTTCATCATTAGTCGAGCCTGAGTACAAAGGAATGGGAAGTTACTACATTCTAAATCATCATTGAAATAGCAAATGGGAGAAAGAACATGCAATGTATAAGGGAAATTCAAAGGGCATTCATAAAACGTTCATTATTATAGAAGAAAACAAAAATATAAAAAAAAACAATAAGAACAAAAAATGAAGTATTTTATCAAGTTTAATGCAATAAATGAAGACACACAATGGAGTGAATGTTATCACTATTCCTTACTGCTAAACTATATTTTTAAAATCAAGTTTATGACATTTTCACTCTTTTTCTTTTCACTACGAGCCAAAACATCATAGGCTCCATCGCCTAATGAAATGAGGCAATTATTCATGACAAAGTACAAGACAAAGTAGTTACCCAGCTTCATTTACATAGCATTATTTAGCTCATTCTTTGTCTTGCAAATATTTTTTTTTGACTTGAGCAACTACGAGTCCATTATCTCTATTTTGCCTTTATCCCAAGAGAAAAACAATCACACTGTTTAAAGCATATTATATATAGGCTTCTTAAACTATGAATATTTTCTGTGATGCATCTAGCTGCAATAGACGACAGTATACGCATACATGTCTCAACAATCAATGCCACTACCGAACTGAGTTCAGTCACTACCGAATTGAACCCCGTGTATAGAACAGTTTACCTACTTCCCACTCGGGAGTGAGAGGATTAACAAAATTTTACCGTACTTAAAAGAAGTAACTCCTGGCGAGTGTAGTAGGTAACCTGTAAGAGATTATGAAATGGCCATGTTTAGGAGCAGTTTTAATGGGAAGCAAACATGGCAGAGCTCTCACGATAATGAGACGGTGTCATCAAGGTTACCTACATATCAGGGCATCAGAAAGAGATCATGGCCCAGATCACCAACCACACCCACCAGGAATGCCTTTCTAGAATTCACTATAATAAACTCTTACGTTGCACAATCCATCTTCTCATTTAGGTAATTATCCCTATGCTGGGGACATCACCCGTTCAGAACAAAAGGGAAGTCGAGTTCATTTCATTTGATCTTGGCTGAGTGAAACCTTTCAACCACTTGTGTATTATTATAATTGCGTAGGCACTGGTGGTAGGTGGAGCTTTCTTGCTAGGCCTTAACTCAAGTCGACTTGAACTCTGGTCACTTTAAGACTTAACGTGAGTGACAACAACGTCCTTTTTTTTATTTGCTTCAGTTTGGTGCTGTCAGCAAAAATAATAAAAATCCCCAACGCATCTTATGAGAAGCTGACCAACACTATCATCTCTACTATTGACTGGGAACAGGAGTTATTACATCATTGCTACTTTCATTCCTCTTATCAGTACTCCAACTTGGTACAACCAAAAGATTCGCCAATTTATTAAATAAAAGAACTGTCCGTACAAAAATTTTACGGAGAACCCAATCCAAGTACCTTAGCTGCCTATACGGAAACTGCAATAACACCGTCATTAGTATCCGGGAGGCAAAAAAGCACTTACAAGAATAATCTCATCCAAAATTCTAAATCACTACCAAAGATTCTTTTCTCATTCATTAACAGACACTAAAAACACCGTTCCTGCTGCTTGTATCAAAAATCCTGATGGATCTTTTAGCAATGAAGACAGTGGCATTGCCACCAAACCCAACTCTTACTTTGTATCCTTTTTTCAACAAATCGCTCTCCAGTCTTCCTCTTCATTCACTGACCCTGACCCAATCCCACTTGAGTTGGCTGACATTAAGGAAGAGTTGTCGAGTTTTAAAGAGGACAATTCTTGCAGACTCGATGTGATCCTACCTCGTCTATTAAAAAAAACTGTGCTGCCACCTTGATTAACCCGTTTTTAATTGTCTTTAGGAACTTTATGCACACTTGCACTTTCCCACAACTTTGGAATGATGACAATATTACTCCATATTCTTCTTCTCATATTACCAGAAATTACTTGCCATTATTTTTTTCCCCATTGCTTCGAAAATCCTCAAGCTTACTGTTTCCGTTACACCATGACACAGTGCATCGACCTGGGCATCCTACTTGTCACACAACATGGGTGCACCCCAGGGCGTTCCTGCCTCACCAACCTTCTCCACACCTAAGATACATTGATTTTGAGAAAGAAATGGTTATCGCCTGTAATTTTCCTTTATTTTTTTTTCGCTTCATACGTAACAATCTTCAATTTTTCTTAGAATGTTGGGACTTAGTTAGCAAACGAAGCTTGGAAAAATCACTGTCTTCTAAACACAAAAAAATGTGCTCTATGACTGTATCACTTGTCCCATTGACCGTGGTATCCCATGTGATCTTATTTTTTTTATTTCACTAAAGCCTTTGACACTGTTTCTCATAACAACCTCATCGCTAAACTCACTGTCTTTGGTTTCAGTACTTCTACCGTTCCATGGATTCTCTTTTACCTCTTCATGTGGCAGTAGAGGGTCTTGCTCTGTGGTTCATTATCTCTGAGGATTATTGTCGCCTCCAGTGTCCTGCAGCTTTTCAACATTTTTACCTCTGACTTCTCTGCTGCATTACCTGGCAAATGTCTGCTATGCCGACAACATTACACTGTTTGCACCATCCTCCTCGGCTGCATCACTTCAGACCAATGTTGACTTAGCCCAGATTTGAACTCACAGTAAAACTCTATCCTTCAACCCTTCTGGGTGTTTTCACTAAGGCCATAATAATCTAGTACTGGTTACACTAGCTATCTCCAATAATACCATCACTGGTCTTGCTTCTCATACCAACCTCGGTATCCATGTCAATACTTCTCTCAAATTTCACTCTCATGTTGACTACATTTTAGCAATGCCTACAAGAAAGTTGCTACATCCTCAGGAGTCTTTCCAAACTTACCCTTAAGTTGTTTACCATCCTCTTCATGGCATTCATTTGCCCACCAGTCGATTGCTGCAAATTTGCCGACCTAACTACAACAACTTTCTGGACCATCTTGAATCAGACAAGTATCACCTAACCAAATGGTGCCACCCCATCCGTCTCCTGCCTTACACTGAATGTCTTCAATGTCTGAAGCTTCCGACTGTGAAAAAAAGGTTGCAGCGTGGCCACCTCATCATTGTTTTTAAAGTTGACAATCAATTTCTTGACTGCGACCATCACAGACTTTTGCAGTTTCATCGACAGCCTGACATGGGGTGACCATATGAAACTGCGTGGACATAATTCACAGCTCGACATTCGTCACCACTTCTTTATTGAAGGAGTTGTCACCCCGATGGAACTCTCTCCAAACCAACGTGTCTGCGCCACTTGTCTGAATTCTTTCAATTCTCGACGTGATTTTGAGCTTTCACTTGTGAATGGGTCTATTTTGTTGGGGGAGGGGGGGGGGGGTCGGGTGGGTAGTGCTCTTGAGTTCTTCAACTTAGTGCCTTCTTTTGATTATGTTATGTTAAGTTATATGTCATATGTTATGGTATGTTATGTTAAAGCACTATAGAAGAAGAGTGGCTACAGGGACCTATTAGTTGGAGCATGACAGTGACTGTGGGATAATCGTGCTAAGTCGATTTAAGTCACCACACTTCCACCCCCCCACATTCTACTCGCTGGGCTTTCGACTTCATTTAAGAAAAGACAGGTGGAAGCCACCAATTCAAGACACTAGGAGGAGTTACAGCAACGTACGATATCACTGTTAACTAGATATGGAGTAGTTATTTAAGCGTTTTAACTTCTAAAATCAACATAAGAAGGTGATGAAGATAAAATACTTGAAAGTTATTTGAGGTAAATGGATGGATCCTTTGGGCATTAAGCGATGTGAAGTGAAATTCGAGTTAAGTTAAGCGACCATCTTTCATGCAGATTCCTGTAGTCTCACTATAGTATCACTTCATCAAAGGTGAAGTAAAGTTAATTTATATTAATTTGATCTTGATACGAGACTCCTTAAATTAACCTCTTGTGTTCCAAGACATCTGACAGCACAGGGTTATAATAGGGCAAAAAAGAAAAGTGTTAAATAATTTAAAGGTCTAATTGGTTGTCATGTCATCGGAGTTGTTTCATAATTTTCCCTTATTAACTGCTTCACTTTCATTGGCTTTAAGCTGCACCTTGTGTTGCTTATCTGCTGTTTTTGTATTTGTGTACCACTGATTTGTGTACCACTGATTACAGTTTGTCCAGTATACAATTAATTACTTGTGTACTATATTAGAGTGTACTTGTTTGTAGCACGAATATCCGACTTGCTGCTATATATATCAACTTAAGATTGCACTGACCTGCTCCATAACAACCACCATGCTAGAAGCAGGTTTTATATCATGCTCGTAAATTAGGCAGAGAGGGATATAAATGAATAAACATGAATAAGAAATATACATCAATATCCAAACGATGTCCCAAACTCCTGAAAAAAAAGCACTGGTTAATGAATCGGTGACTACACTAATGAAGAGAAGCAACTGTTAAAATTACTTACTCTCATTAGAAGATGCATGCAAAGTCCAAGTACGGAATCCAAAATAAACCACGATAAGAGTTGCAGACTGGAGAACTAGCCACGTACAAATTGCTATGTGGATTTGTCCAAATCCAAACACAAATAGATCAGGGTTCCAGTACAACCTAAAATTGATAATTAAAACATTGAAAAGAAATAACAGTTCACCAAATCAATACGCATGATGCTTATTTCACTAATTACAGAAGTTTTGTGAACATTACTTATGTTGCTAATTAAATAAGCATTACTTGACTTGTCACGCAAAACGAATTTATCAGTTCATAGGATTTTGTGGCAACTTATTAGTGTCGGTTTTGTAGGTATTCTTAAAAAGAACTCTTGATTCTTTTGTGTGTGTCCACGCGTTTTTTTCGTCCTCACGGCTGTTTCTTTTGCCTACAATTTGGCTGCAATTTGCAGTATTGCGTGTATTGAACGATTCTTTATTCCTCATTTCATGCAGGCACTCTTTTGTTTCTCATTTCGTTCTGATCATATTCTGCAGACACGACCGTGTTTCTATAGTTGTGGTTGATTTAACTAAAACTGCAAATCTGCAAGCACATAAAGTAATTAAGACACAACCATAAGATTTTATTTATTAACTTCGAATGCCAATAAAACCTTCAGGAAACGTTTTTTTCAGCCATTTGAAACATTACAGAAATCGTCTGGGGATAGCAGCGGCCATTTCTTCTGCAGCACAACTTGCAGTGTGCTCATCGGCCAGGGTGATATTTCTTTTGATCATGTAGCGGTGGTAACGTATGCATGACATAGGGATTTAGCAAACTGCTACAGTTGCTTCACTTGCAAGGAAAAGAAACCCACAAAGTTTGACTAACTTGGGTTTTGAGCCAATACACTGAAACAAAAATTCAACTGTTGAAAGTGATACAAGAAAGTCATTCATTTTTTTTTTTTAAATTCTGACATTTCAAAATTTCGCCAAATTGGGTACTGTTTGTCATTTAGCTATAGTCACACTGAAACGTATTTCAAAAGACTCAACCAACCAGGATATTTTATTCTTTCTCCACAGATATTATGAGTTTTCTTTCCCTATGGAGTTTGTTTCATTACAGCGGCGTGTTGGGATACTGTTCTTCTATTTAAAAAATATTTGGTTTGAACTAACCAGTCCAAACTAAGCCTTACTTTCCATATTGCACTGAATCTTTTACGAAGTCACCAAGTAAAAGAAAAACACTAACAGCAATGAGGAAATGTAGAAAGGAACAAAAGTGATTGATTTCCACTAATTCTCTGTAAACAAACAAAAAAAAAATTAAGGCACGTAAACATGTCCACATTAAATTACAAAAATTACTAATTTTTCAGGAATGCTGAATAACGTCCACTGCCCAAAACTGGACGTTATTCAGAGTTGAAAACTTTTAAAAATAAGTAGCTTAATTTAGAGTGGAATAACATCCACTTGAACTGGAAATATACGATTCATTTAAGAAAAATAATATTATTTAATTAAGAAAAATTGACTGGAATAACGTCCACTGTGATGCAAGAGTTGTTGTAATATTGCTTTCAGAAAGAAGCCATCCAAATTAATGCCATAAACATTTGCAACAAAAAATTGTTTTTACTTTTGTTGATTTAAGCAAACATCTAATCCAGAGTTTCATAGTTTCGTGTATGTCTGGCAGTGAGTTTCCGGCTATTTGAATGGGTAAGGATTTAACATGTTCATTCTTCCATCACGAAGCACGACCTCACTACAGTTCTGATTGCGCACTGGCCATGCTATCCACTGATGCTAGTGGACGTTATTCAAGACTAAATTTTATTATCAGTAGACGTTACTCCACTCTATTTCAGTTCAAATGAAGCTATTTACTTTTTTATGTTTTCATTCCGAAATAACAACCACTTTTGCGAAGGAGATGTTACTCGCAGTGGGCGTTGTTCCCTTATCCCCTACCTAAATCTCATTCTGAAGTTCAACATAAACAACAACACGAAACTAATACAGTGAGCAAAGCAAGTGATATAGCTAGTCTACATAGGCCATAGATGGTAATGAGCAGTGACGCTAGTCTAGTTCGTGTTTTTCTGAACGTTGTGCACAACGGCTGGGCAGATCGTTTTTCCATGGTACTTTGATATAAGCAACCTATACCAACATGACGATAATCCCAAAAGAAAGGAAATTCAATTGGCCTGTTTTTTAGGTGCGTTTGCACCACTGTTACTTAATTATTGACCCTTCAATATGCGGGAATGGAGTGGTTTTTAATGTGAAACTTTGATCGACTCTTTAAAAAAATTCAGGTTTATGAGAAATTGTACAGTGGCTGTTATATAACCACACGTTCACTATCATGAAGCGCTAAAAATTTTACGAGGACAAGAAACGCACGGTTAGTTGATCTAGTAAACAGTGCATAACAGCTTGCACTGGGTTTCAAGTTAAACACACCAGGAAACACTTTCCAACAATTTTAGCATCGTAGGCTACTTAGTAATTCGACATTTCCAACAAGTGAACTTTCAACTGGTTGGGCACAAAGAAAACGGACAGTAGACATCTACGTTCTTTTTTTTTTATGGTACTCAACTTGGTTTGCATGAATTGAACAATCGAAGTGAGCAACATAAATTTAAGCAGTGCATCGAACGAATGCTGTGGAACAATTAACTCTGGGAAACAACTAAGCTACTTCTGTGAAACATGAAGTGAGCAAAGCAGGGAGTTAGAGAAGCGAACGATGTGGCTAGTTATAATGACACTAACAATGAACAAATATGGCGCTATAGAAAACTTATTTAAAAATAATAGGAAATGATTATTAACAGTAAAAAGAAAACTTTAAATCAAATTGTTGGTAACGGCAATTCTACATGTCCCGCACGTAATATTGCGCAATATATCGATTAAACTTCATTGACCAAATTATATGTTTCAAACCCGTAAAATTACCATTAATTTTGAAACATATCCTTATATATATATGGGTCAAAAATTGCTGTGGGTTAATTCAAAACCTTCCAATATAGTGGTATTTCTGCTACTCGAGAGGAATAATCCAACTGTTCCAGTTATTCATAACTCAGTGACAACGCAAAACTTACCAAATTGTGGCAATGGTTTTATAGTGGAAGAAAGGTGAATCTATTACTTGGACCTAATTGTTTTTCAGGTTGAGCCGTTACCTAGCCGGATCCTAAGCCTACACGTTCTCTTAGGTAATGGTGACACTCCACCCCAAGTCCACAGTCACTGCGATTCTGTATGCTGAAAGTAACATCGAGTATGTGGGACATTCCATAACTAGAATGGAGGACATCATAAACACGCAACAAGGAGTAAGACACCGCTCGAAAAAGTGGTCCGAGTTTTAAGTAACATTGTAAAGTAGAAATACGTTAATGTTGACACTGAAAGTACCTTACGTGCTTTCGTGAATTTTAAGATAAGGTACTAATGGCCAACATTTCTCGGAGCCAATGAAAACTCATGATTTCTCATTGATTAAAGTGTTGAATTTAGCAGCAATTTATTATTAACAACTACTATTTGTTCTACCGAATACTCTGCTATAAGTTAACCATAGGTTGACATCCATCTTCCTACAACTGGTAAATCAGTTCCGAGTTAAAAGCTTCTCTTTATAAGGTATCACGCTGGGAACCTTGAATGTGTAAATGAAAAACCCGAACGATTAAAGTATCCTTATCACTAATTCAGGGAGATTTCACTACTTACGTCAGCAAGGAATTACGGGCAAGAAATTCTTTTTCTCTTAGCTTTTCAGTCTGCTTGGCCCTTAAACATAAAACCATCAACAGTTGTCAGAAAAGAAACCACAAGATTTTGTGATCTACATACATATATTTTTAAAATATTATTTGTCTATCCAGCTGCTGCTCCTGGTGATTGTTCAGACGACTATGTTATTCATTTAAAACCAATCTAAGAACGTTATTAAACACATACACCGATGTGAAAATCTGGTCAAAACAATGAAATTTAACCAACCACAGCTCTAAGACTAAATTAAGTTAAACACTTGCAAACTTTCGACTGCTTAGCAGGAATTTCCAGTGAGATGCCTGATGGCTGCAGTTTAACTTACTTTAGTCTACAGAGCTGGAATTTTTTTTTGCAAAAAAATCGGTTTATTTTTGAATGAATAACAAAATTCTGTGTGTTGTATTGCTTACTTCACTGTATGAAAATTGTTACGTGCTGCTTAACCATAGGACGACGAGTGCCAAGGTAATCATGTTGAGGCCTAAGAGAAGACTACCTTCATTTCCGAATACACCAAGGGTAATCATAGCACACTGCAGTATACACGATATACAGTTTTCTGAATCTAGTGTCCCATAGCTTCTGGAGTCAACCAGTGACGAACATAAAACCTCATTATGTATGCCTGAGTATTCATTATGTATTTCCCCAAAACAAAACTTGTCATGGTTACCGCCAAGCTTTTCGGCCATTTGAAGTCGTGACGTCAAACGCCAAGCTCTTTCGCTAAGTTAATCCCATCGTGTAATAGTTCGAAGGTTAAATAAAACATATGAAAATTACTTACTGCGCAATTTTCAAGTATTTCATTTAACGTTCACAGTCTTAGTCAGTGAGATTAACGTGGTGTAAGAGCTTGGCGTGTGATAACACGACTTCAAACGGCCAAAAAGCTTGGCGGGAATCCTTAACAAGTTTTGTTTCGAGGATGATCACATGATTTGGTCCAAATCGATAAGCTGCATTTTTTTTTGTTAGCAACTTCGACATGAAAAACCGAAAAACCAGTAAATCGTGAAGCTATTGATGTTGTACCGAGTTGTGTAGGTAACATGGGAGAAAGCGGAAATTCTGATTAGGTCCATATGAATTTCTTACTTAGTAATCATTCTTCATTACCAAACTTAAAAAACTACTGCCGCCTTATTAATAAAGATTAGGGGAAACATAACCAACCATGGTTTATGGGTAAATATGTTGAAACTTCTAGCTCTACCAGAAAAACAAAACGGGCTCCTTACTCTCCAAGCGTCAACATTGAAGTAGTAAAACCAACAATAAAACCATACAACAAATCCAAGTGCAACCAAAGGCAATAATACAACCAGTAAAGAGTGTTCCAAAAGTCTGAGAACACCCTCACACATTTTTTAGAGGTTGAAAGAAAATAGTGAAACTTTGGCAATGTAAGTTTGGTTAAAGGATCTACCCTTTCGTACAAACGGCATTACGCCAGCACCCCTTGGGGGGTCCCAGGGGCCCCAACTTAGAAATTTTCAATGGAATGGGGGGGGGGGGGGGGGTAAAGGAATACCATATTTGAAAGGTCTTCGTTAGGCGAGTAAATTGCCGCAACGATAGCTTCGATACGATGAGCCCATCCAAAATGGCAGCCCGTCAAACATAAGGAATTTTCCCTGCATCACTACGTCTTACTCAGGCTAAAGTCGTCGTAAAGGGACGTAGGTGGCAGCAAAATGCTTCGTTCAATTTAGTTCGATCACACCTACAACGTCTTTTGCGGTTTAAAACCCCGAGTGTGGGCCCCAGTGCCCCCCCCCCCCTCCCCCTAAGTGCAGTAAGGCCCACACTCTGGGTTTCAAACCGCAAAAGACGTTGTATGTGTGATCGAACTAAATTGAACGAAGCATTTTGTTGCCACCTACATCCCTTTACGACGACTAATAGTTTTAATTTTTAATTTTTAATAATTGTTTATTAACAACGTTTATTTTATTAGCATTAAGTTAAATTCTTGTTCGGAAAATAAACAATTGACATGCTGTTTAGCGCATGAAATAAACTGTTTATTTACGAAAACAGAATCTGTACAGTGGCGCAAAATTTAAAGTTATGAAAGATTATGCCTCGAGGAGATATCTGATGATAGAGATTAATAGAACGATTTTTTTGGGTGAGGTGGGGGGGGGGGGGGGAGGAAAGAAAGGAATTGGAGTGCAACGACTTTTGAATAATCCTGTATAAATGTACAGTATCTGACATTTCATTGAATTCAAGGTTTAGCATGGTGTGAAGTTTTGGAGTGTTGTTGTAGTTGCATTATGCTGCCCATCATCAATGAAAATAATGGAACACGTACGATTTTCTCTTTAAAGATTTCAGTCCACCTGGAAAAGGAAGAGGATAAGCAGAAAGTTGTGCTTTGCACAATCAAATGCCTGCCTATTTACGTACCTTTCATTTCCCGACGCCTCCATCTTCGTTGTAGATCCGATAGTAGCATTCTACATGAACAAAAATATACAGACTTTACTTGCATTAAACACAATTTGTGCATCACGTGTAATTCCTTATCATTAAGGCAGCCACCTTGTTCTTAATTTCATGTTTTGACCTTTAAACAATTTGATAACACTGTTAACAACTTTTGAATGGTTAGAAGTATCAGATAGGCCCTCACTTCTTAAGGTTCCCGTTCAAGCGCTCGTAAGGAAAAAGGGGAATAAGGGGGTGAGGAGCATGCACGCAGGGAACCCAGATGAAGAGTAAAACTAGTAAATGGCTAGCACCTCTATTTTTTTTTGCCGTTGAATGACGTCTTTACGCTAACCCACGCTAAATAAATACTGATGCAAACCTATTTACGTTGCCTTTTGGACTTAAATGTCAGACTGCCTGAGCGGGGAATCGAACCCGCAACCTTTGAAATCAAAGGCCAGAGACCTAACCGCTCAGTCAATACTAACATGGCTGAGCGGTTAGATCTCTGGCCTTTGATTTCAAAGGTCGCGAGTTCGATTCCCCGCTCAGGCATTCTGACATTTTAGTCCAAAAGGCAACGTAAATAGGTTTGCATCAGTATTTATTTAACACTTATCGAGCCCAATTGGCTTTCTGTCCCATTTATAACCTACGCTAGGATGAAAATGTCCGTTTGTGTCCTACAGGTTTTCGGGTAAGATTTTTAAACTCTTCTAAGAGATAACTACAAATAAATGCAAGAGTAAATAAACCTGTTTAAACCGATTATAGTCAGAGTCGATTTGTCTTCTCTTGCGAATACAGCGATCGTTGTGTCTGCTAATTGTTTAACATCAGTGACTTAAAGAATACAATCCCTCCTTAAAGAATACAATCCAAAAACCCAAAAGGATTTCTTGGCCGCGGTTTCACGACCAGTGGCCGCTTGAATTTCTAGTTTTTGATCAGCTGCGATGGCATGGCAGGCGAAGCACAGCTCTCATTTAAAGATGAGCCCGTTACGACTCTTCTATCGATTTCATTTTTAAAACTGTAAGTTTAATTAGACCAATAGTGAACTGAATCAACATTAAAAATATTCAGCACCGTTTGGCGCCACTATACGCCACTATTTTACGCCACTATACAGGTTTGGAGGCCTTCCGTGTCATAAAACTTTAAAGTTTAAAGTTATGAAAGATAATGATGCCTCGAATACGAGGCAGTGCTCAAATGCAAGTGCTTGAACGGGAACCTTAACAAGTTAGGGTCTATCTGACACTTCTAACCATTCCAAAGTTGTTAAAAGTGTTAATGGGTGGCAACGTTGCCGTCGTACAAATGAAATATTTAAAACGCTGGGACTAGAATATTTCATTTATCTGATAGTAACGTTGCCACCCGGCACGACTGATATGTAGAAACTAACTAGACAAAAAAGTAATAGCCGAATAGTAGTTTTAAGAATTCGCTATCATCCCCACCCCCACCCTCCTACCCCCCAACCAAACCAAATGTAATTTAGAAGTTGCTTTAAATATTTCTCCTCCTCCCACCCCCCCAAAAATAAATAATACCAAAGTCATTCAATACTAAGGCATAAAGACATTTCGCATGCGGTGATATCCAGTAATTTCGTACACGTCAGTCCGACCGCGTGTCTACGTCAATGATCCGTAGAATAATTTGAGCAAGTTGCCAGTCATTGGTCGGTTGGTGGTGACGTCAGCCGCTGACGAAGGCTACATAGTTCCCAGTCATTGGTCGTGGATGGATGACGTCAGTCAGCTGAAGAAAAAATAAGGAACCTTGTACGTTTGCTGCGAACAAAAATCTTTGATTATTTCTAGTGGAGGATTTCCCCAACGGATTCGACCCATTTTCGAACTTAGACCTAGAAATGTGCCATAGAATCTGTGTGGAAAATTAGACAGAAATCCGATAATTCGTTAAAACGTTATAGCGCGAACACACAGACAGACACCAACCCAGACAGACACCCAGACAGACAAACCGTTCGCATAAGAGTCTAAATAGACTCTAATAAAAAAAAGTATATATATATATTTCGCTTAGGCAGGAGTAATTTCCACTTCGAAAGGACGGCCAAGAAGGCTAAAGTTCCAGATTCCAAGCTAACGCTTGAAATGCATCCATAAATTGGCCAAGTTTTTATCCAACTTTGTGCCTACTTACCAGAGGTTGACGCAGTTAACTAAAGTAAACTTAAGTCAGAGATTTTGAAGCAGTTTCAACACACTCCCGAAGCTGCAAGAGCAAAATTTTTCCTAAGCCTCAAGACCAAACTTACAGCAAGTTTGCTTTCAGACTTAAAATGTGGCTATCTCGGTGGAAAGACACTGGAGATGAAGAAAAGGTCAAGAATTTAATCTCGTTAGAGCATCTTTTAACTATTTGCTCGAACCAGCTCAAATACCAGTTGAAGGATAAAACTAATATTGACTTAAGAGTTTTAGTGCTGCTTGCTTTACGCCACTGGTGGCAGCATACCATTTGGACAAGGAGTTGCATGACCACTAGTTTTAACTTAGTCTCCTAGGCAGTTAGTATAGGCCTCCGTTACAAAGTAACCAAGGCTAAAAAAGTGTAATAAGTGTAAAGCAAAACCTTATTCAATGACAAACTGGGAATCAAGGTTATTCTATAAAGATTTTACTTTTTTTTTGACTTCAGAAGGCATTCTATTTTGCTTCCTATCTACCTCAAGTTAACATTTATTTTCATTACAGTGTTCATAACAATGCAGATTCATTCTGTTGAAAAAGTGTCAATTTTACATTGAAGATAGAGAAATAAACAAGTTCACTGTTGTTTAAAAAAATGTCTCAAAACAATCATCCAACAAGCTACAAAAGCAATAAAATTGCTCAAAATTCATTAGCTAATCCCAGGCCATTTTCCTTCTACTAGTTTTAAATGGTTTATTTCGGCATCAACACTTTCTAACTGTATTTATTTAATGTTTATTAAAATTAAAGTTGTTTGCACTCATTAGTGTTATGTTTAACTTGAACGTGGTTGGTTTTGATAATGAACGATACTCTCATACATTGAATATGGCTTGGCTCCTTGTTTTGAAGCGGACGAACGTCGGACCTACTGCACTGCAGTGTAAAGTGATTGACAGGTCTCGTTTTTCCACGAGTTCTTATTTTGCGAAGTAATGTGCTTAAGAAATAGCATTCCTGACCTGCGATCAATCAGATGGCTGGAAAATGACGTTGAAGGATGCTCCTCTAATCAAGAGGGCCAACTCTCCAAGTGTCCGCGGTTGTATCTGTAGGATCCACGAGAAAAGTATAAATGAAAAAGCAGAATTTTATTTGATGTCTTTGGCACCAATTTGGTGTAACGAGTCGCTATATCATTTTTAGGAAAAGACGCAGAATCCTAGCCGAATAGCGGGAAAAGCTTGAAGAAAGTCGTGCTATGAGTTGCCCCGTTTGGTAAAATATGAGTTTAAGCAGAATGTAGTTAGATATAACTTAAATTCTAATAACTTTCAATGCTTTGTCTGGTAGCTTAAGACTAATATTTCCAAGCTGTACGCAATGAGTGAGAATACTACCATTTGAGGTTCACGGGTCCTATAAAACCCAGATATTAGTTTGGCTGTGCTTCTAAATTTCCTACGGATTTGTTAATGAAAATGTATATATAACTTGTTTAACTCTTGAAAGGTGCAATGTTTAAACTAGTAAAACGTTTTTTGACGGTTTTACTTCTAGATTCAAAGGTTATTTTCATTTACATGTTATTAAACTACCCACGTAACTACCCATAGTACTACACCACGTAAAAAAGTTGACAATGAGACTGTAAATATTGTGAGCCATGTTTGTGTACAAAGAAATCCCTTCATTCCTGCTAACTTGTTCGAGATTTATTTCACTAGTTAAGGATGCAATTGGAGATAATTTAGTTAGCAAGTTAGCTAGGATCGTCGAGAAATTTTGGCTCTACTAATTTGGACTTGGCTGGAGTTTCTGTGCCTGGTGGCTTCTTTTGAGCGAGTTGAGTGCATTTATGAATGTCTAAAGAACACTTAGAATGTCATTGGAGCAGTGTGGTTGTCTTGATTACCAAAATATAAGTGAATGAAGGTTATGTTCACACCTCACTTGTGGGGGCAGCCATCTTGACTCTGAACATTACCCAATACATTTTTGATGTGCTGGTTCAAGTCTGACCCCAGGACGATTTTGTGAAATTTTTTTTTTTTCACGGTTCTGGGGTAGAGTGATATTGTTGCATCCCCAACCCCTCTCCCCTCAGACTGTTAATTTTCATACAGTTTTTTCTCCTTTTTTCTGGCCCTTTTGCTCCAGAAAAGAAATTACAAGCAAGCAGGAGCTATTTGGGAGAGACACTTCAGAAACTTTATATTGATGTGAACATATTGTCCTAATTGTTATTGAGAAACTATGGCGCGTCGTTGCTAATTTTGGTGGCGGATTATCGTTCTTCGTCGGTTCTCGTCATCCTGAGATCGCAGTTCTGTAGTGCCACCCGGTTTGTGAATTCTCAGTGAACCAGTGTTTGTGGTTCGGAGCTATGGAGCGTTTCATGTATTCGGGAGTGCCTAAGTCGTCTGCTAGACCTAGGGTAGGTGGACAGGAAGCTAGATCCAGGAACAATAGACGTAACACGCTCTACTTTGATTCTGTCCAGGATCAGTCAAATGATGATGTCCCGTGCCATAGTACCCCCCACATGCTTACTACACCTTCAGCCAGCACAATGACCAGCCATGGTGCCCCCAGTGTTAAACATGGACTTCCTGATCTCCACGACGTGTCTCTAAAGCTACTGAACCGCCTGGACGAATTTAGTCTTGAGAAGGACATTGACTTGGGAGAAATTAACGTGAAAATGTCATCCATGTCACAACAGATTACCAAAGTGCTTGAAGTTAAATTTGAAGAGTACGCAGAAATTTTTGAGCAGTGGACATCAAAATTTTTTAAGAGACAACAACAGATATTGGAAGAACATACTACTGAGCTTCTTGCGAAACTTGAGACGAGACTAGCGCTTACTGAAGAAATTTTTGAAAAAAAAAATTTGACAGAACAGTGTTCCCCCATACCTTCCCTACCATCTGTGGCCAACAACTCCGGAAGCAATACTGCAGGTTGCCTGAATATAAATGTCAAATTGAAAAGATCTGGCGAAGACGGTCTCGAAATTATTTCTGCCCATTTGGACCAGGAAACTAAGAGCGTGGAATTGGATCGCACAAAGGATCCAAGCCATCCCACCCCTCTCCATAAAAATATCACAATACGGCGAAGAAGGAAATCTAACAGCGTAGTGGGGAACAACATTTCTACTGGTAAGGATAATCTGACCGCTCATAAGTTAAAAGACATTGGCGAGATTGGAGCGGGTGTCTTGCTAGACATAAACCAGGAGGTGATTGCACTGTGTGAGCAACAGAATCTTAAAAAGGAAAATAATAAGACCAGTGATGCCACCAAGATCCCTTTTAGGCATGGGACCAGTATGGACAAGACGGTGATAGACGACGAACTCGATCAACAGTCTTCAAAGTGGTTGGCCCCAACTTTAATTATCGGGGACTCCCACGTGAGGGGTCTTAGAGGTGGAAATCACCCAAAATCGAAAAAGTGGACATATCCAGGTCTCAAGGCTGAACAGCTTCCTTCTAAATTGGAGCATATTTTTACACATAGTGGCTGTGATGATACATTTGTAATCTGTGCTGGTTCTAACAGCATCATTGATGAAACGCCCAACAGAATTGTGGTTCACATTCAGGACTTCACCACATCCATTAGGGTAAGATACCCTAAGGCCAAAATTACGGTTATTGGATTGTTCCCGCGCTTAGGTACGACACACCAGGAACTCGATACGAAGATTATACATACAAACTCCTTGCTTCGTCATATGTGTGTTGAGAAGAATTACTCCTTTGTATCCATCGACAAGGAAATTTGCTCCGATCATACGCTAGTTGCCAGAGACTCTATTCATCTTACAAAGAAGGGGAAGATGGCGCTCCAGCTTGAACTTTTAAGAGTAAATCTGCCATCGGAAAACCATCATTTGTAATTGGGACTAGCCCATCTATCTCCCTCATGCCTGATCTAGACATATGTGATCTCTCATGTATCTTGCTAAATTCTCGGAGCATTGTTAGTAATATTGGCTGCTTCAAAGATCTTCTATGTCAGAACAGGTATGACGTGATTTTTATTGTGGAGTCTTGGCTCAACTCTAGTTTTACTGATGCCATGCTTGTTGATGCTTCCACATATTCGGTGATTCGTCGAGATAGAGGCGGCAGGGGTGGAGGTCTACTTGTGCTCCACCGCGTAAATGTACCTTTGGCTATTGTGGAGGTGGCGGACGCTGTTGAGTGTATTGTTCTCGCCATGCCCCGTGAAAAGGTTTCTTTCATCTTGTGCTATTTACCAAACAGCTATGTCGACGTTGATATATTTAACCTGTGTACGTTCATTAATAAGGCATTTAACCCGGGGCATTCCAATGTCCTGCTGGGAGATTTCAACCTCTCTACTGTTGATTGGGATCTTTTGAGTGCCGTAAGTGGTCACCACGAGTATTTCCTTGACTTGATTGCACCTCTGGGACTTAAACAACTGGTCAACATCCCGACCAGGGGAAATAAAATCCTGGATCTGGTTTTTACGCACGATGACAGTTTGGTTTATGACCTGTGCGTAGGAGCTCATTTCGGAAATAGCGATCACTGCGTGGTTGGTTTTCGTTTAAACCTGCCATGTTTAGGGACAGCCAACCACCCATCTAGTACTCTGGCAAAGTGTAGATCCACCATTAACTTTACTGAACTTAAATCCTCTCTCTCCATTGTCAACTGGGATAGTTTGATTTTTAATGTTCACCACAGTATCGACCAGTCCTGGACTTGTTTTCAACAGGTGTTAAGAGGTCATATTGAACAAAGTCAGGTACGACACTTTTCCTCTTTGGTGCGCCAAGCAGGCACCTCTAGATATATCTTAAAACTTCGTCAACGTAAACTTAAACTTTGGAGAAGCTATAAATTAAATCCATGCTGCTCCTCATTGCTGGCATACAATGTAGCTCGGAAACTTTATTCTCAGGCGACAGAGCACTGGAATTGTGCCAGAGAATCTGCTGTGCTGCGTGAAGGAAACTTGGCCTCTCTTTTTAAACTGTATCGACGTAAAAATTCATCTTCCCGAGCCATCCCTCCACTTAAACTGACCGATGGCTTCGTCGTGAACAGTGAGGAGAAGGCGGAGGTTCTAAGAGCAACTTTCGCTTCAAATTTCATCATAGACGATGGTGCTTCATCAATTCCCCCACAGCAGATTGAAAATTTGGATGCAGAGTGTTCGGAAGTATCTTTCCACCAACATTCTGTCATTGCAGCTCTGAATAAACTTAAACCTACAAAATCCTGCGGTCCAGATGGCCTATCGGCTTTTCTCCTTAAAACTATTTCATCAGAAATCTGCTACCCTCTCTCTAAACTCTTTTCAATCTCCTTTGCTCAGGGTAGGATGCCTGAATCGTGGAGCCAGGCAAATGTAATTCCAGTATTTAAGAAGGGTTCCCCATCTGATCCAGTGAATTATAGGCCAATTGCTTTAACTTGTGTTGCATGTAAAGTCATGGAATCCATAATCCGTGATAAATTAGTCAGTTTCTTGGGGAAACATTCTGTGATCCGTCATGATCAGTTTGGTTTTCTCCCTAATAGGTCTGCAATGCACCAACTGTTACTGGTCCTTGACCGTTGGACAAGTGCCGTGGACATTGGACTTCTTACTGATACTGTTTACTTTGACTTCAAGAAAGCCTTTGAATCTGTCATCCATCGTAAACTTCTTCTAAAAATAGATACCTGTGGTATTACTGGTAGGCTCAAAAAATGGCTTGCTGCATTCCTCCATAACCGTCAGCAGAGGGTGCTCATTGAGGGCTCCCTATCATCATGGTCAAGCGTGCCATGTGGCATCCCTCAGGGTTCTGTGCTTGGCCCTCTACTCTTCGTAATTTATGTCAACGACTTGTCTTTTGAAAATAGTAATATTTTTGGTTTCAAATTTGCGGATGACATCAAGGTAGGTACAGAAATAAAAAAATCCTCGTATTCACATGAGTTGGTTAACCAGGTACAGGAGGTTGTAACCTGGTCAGAATGTTGGCAACTTCCGCTTTCCGTTCCTAAATGCCACACTTTTAACGTTGGTAAAAGGAATTTCGATTTTCAGTATCCTCTTGGCAACGATTTCATGCCATCCTCAGCGATTGTATGTGACCTGGGAATATGGTTTACGAGTGACCTGAAATCATCTGTCCATTGCCAGAAAATTTGTGCCTCAGCATTTCGTCGGTCTGCCATCGTTAAAAGATGCTTTACTTCTGGTAATATTGCAACCTTAGTCTGGGCCTTTAAAGTGTTTGTGCGTCCTTTACTTGAGTACGCGACCCCTGTTTGGTCACGCTATTTGGCTCGCGACATTGATGCGGTTGAGAGGGTCCAGCGGCGTTTCACCAAGGGTCTCCCAGGACTCAGGGAGGTTACATATGGGGAGCGCCTGGAACGATTGGGCCTTGAGTTGCTGGAATTGCGCAGAATTAAATTTGATTTGATTCTAACTTACAAGATTCTAAACCACTTACTTGAGGTGGACCTTCCTTTCTTCGATTTGGCCCCGTGGGTTCAGTGCACGCGAGGTCACAACTGGAAGCTAACAGTACAGGGTGCTAGGCTCGACTGTCGTCGTAACTTTTTCTCGGGGCGGGTGGTTAAAATATGGAATGCTCTAAGGGTTGAGACTGTTAACGTGAGATCAGTTCACATGTTCCGCCGAATGTTAAATTCCGAGCCACTGTTTAAATTCTTGAAGCGTCCCCTGCCACCTCCATAGTAGTACGGGTGGTGATAGTGGCCCTCCCACCCTATTCTATCTGGTTGGTTATTTTAAGTATTTCTTTTTTATTTTATTTTATTTTTTTTTTACCAAGTGATGACTATCCCACTATATGGGTGCATTAGTTTTTAAACATTCATCGTAGCATTATTTTACTATTTTTAAACAAAAAA
>JAHWFP010210497.1:25828-43729 GCA_023313725.1 Lithobius niger
ACTTAAATCTTTAGTAAATCTTTAAATCCCAGTAAATCTGCAAATCTTCATGTAAATCTCCAAATCTGTAAATCTGTGTAAATCTGCACAATTTTATGTAAATCTTTAAATCTTTTGCAAATCCATGTAAATCATTAAATCTTACTTAAATCTTTTGAAATCTTTAAATCCCAGAAAATTCGTAAATCTCTTTAAATCCGTTGGAAGATTTACAGATTTACAAATCTCGTACACTTTTTTTGTCTTTGTTGAACCCCTCGCGTGCTCCCCAATTACCAAACACCGCAAGACAGCGACCACCTTTTTGCATCTATTGCAAGTCCGCTACTCACGACTTTCATGATTGTGACGTAGACCCCAAGGTTCTCCCCACAGGCACGCTCTGCTTATGTTGTTTTGGATGGGGGCATGCAGCAAGTGCGTGTGGCAACAATGCCTCCTTTTACCCACCCTTACCATTTCAAGACACCCAGCATCACCACCTGAAAGATGTCGAAGATTGTCAAATCCAAACCGACCTAGTTCCTACGCTACATTTCCTACGCTAGTTCCTACCCAACTAAACGGACAAATTCAATCTCGCCAGGAAAACAATACCCATCGTCGCATTCTTGTGCGAAGACCATCGGACGCTTTCCTTGACGAGCTGTGAGCATCCAGACCTTCAATGTACTCAACACCAAAAATCTATTTTTCAAGGTTTGGTAACATTAGGAAAGAAGCGGTAAGTAATGATCCGTTACCCTTTTTATTTGACACTGGCTCATCTTTATATCTAGTCCAAAGTTGTTACAAACGTATCGATAGATCAAAATGTCCCCGAGTTGGGATAGGCCTCGCCTCCAATGATGCATATACAACCGGTGTTTTGGTCGAAGATATGAAAGTTTACGGTTACGATCGTTGGGGAACACGCCTGCCCGAACCGGTAATATTGCATAACGTAGTGGAGGTCCGATTACACAATTTATTATCTGGTTCACGTTTACTACATGAGGGGCTCAATGCAAACCTCCACCCTCAAGGTGTTTATTTACTTAGTCGCCGATCACCGTTTAAACTTCTTATGTATGGCAACCGTACCAACCATGTATTTGATATTCAGCTATCGATTGATACAACTTAACTTATGATATTGAAGGCGAAACGGTTTGTCGTGAAATTACTACCGCTTATGGTCAAGACAAAACCCATTTTGTGTTTGGGTATCTGAATGTTTCCCACTATACTGCACCCCTACCCACAACTTCCAAACTTTTTCCGTGTGATCAACCTCCTTTCCCCCTCCACAAAACACGCTCTTACCTTGCATTATCTCCATCTAGTCAGCACTCTTCCAGTCCATAAATCATACTCTCACGATGTCCTGTTTGTCAAAATGTATCTGAACCTAACCTTACCCTTACGTTTATGTCCTAAACCCCCAAACCTCAACATCCAAAACGTCCTCCCTATCGTAAACGTTACATCTTTCACCAACCACCACCTCCTTTGTCCTCTAACCCTGTTTTATCTTACTCCCCTGTCCACTATCTGTAGTTTTCTCCCACCCTCCACTCCCTCCTTCTTTCCCCAGTCCATCCCACCTTTTCCCATCGCTCCCTCGGTTGGGGGGCCTTCCCCCTCGCCCTCTCCTGTACTTTCTGCTGTTTTTCGCGCAAGAGGAGGGGGGGATTTATCTCCCCTTGCAATTTTTCCTCCCACCATTTCCCCTTCTACTATTTTTTCAACGACTTTCCTTGATAGTATCCGCGTCCCTACTCAACATCTCAACACCCTTCCTCACACATTTTCTCCCGCGTCTGGTACACATAATTCTGAACCCATCCGATGGGATTTTTTCGTACACACACCCTTTCTCTCCGAGTGGCATAGTTGCCATAGAATTGACACACACAAGCCACTTCCCACCATTTATAAACAATGCCAACAGGACCCCGATGCTGACAAGTGGAACCAAGCCATGGCTTCTGAGATCCAATTCCTAGAGAAGATGGGTGTTTGGGAAGTTGTTGATCAGCCCTTAGGGGCCCACATCATGAACTCCAAGTGGGTATACAGTAAAAAATATGATAAGCACGGTTCCCTTCAAAAGTTTAAAGTTAGATTTGTAGCGGGCGGCAACTCAGCCAGGGCCCAACTAGACTTTGGAGAGATCTCATCCCCCGTCGTTAGGACTAACACCTTGAAGATGATGTTTGCTATCACTACCTTACGAGGCTATCAGTTTAGAACGGCACACATACGGACTGCCTATCTCCATGGCCAAGTCGACAAATTAATTTATTTGCGCTCCCCACCAGGCTACATAGAGGCCACCCTGAGTTGGGGGAGGGGGACATCCCCTCTTAAGTTTGCAAACTCATCAAATCCTTATATGGCTTGAGACAATCGGGGAGACGCTGGTTCTTTGAGATGCGCAGAGTGATGTTTGAGTGTAAATTTAGGCAAAGCAAATGGGACCCATGCCTCTTCATCTGGAGGGTTGATGGAGACATAATTTTAATGGTTATACACGTCGATGACATGCTGTTCAGTGCCCCTGATACCCTCATCGACCTTACCATGGAGAATCTACGCCAACATTTTATTCTAACCGAAACCATGAACACTCTATATTTAGGCCTACTTATAGAGGCCAAACCCGACGGGATCTATCAATCACAAGTGCCATATATCAACAAAATCCTTGAAGAATTCCAGATGACTGACTGTTCACCTGCTTCCACACCTTCACAGACCTCCGTCAATATTGACGACTGTAGCGATTCGCCGCCTTTGACCACGCTCCTTACCAGTCGCTTATCGGCTCTCTACTGTACCTAATGTCCGGCACACGACCCGATATTAGTCATGCTGTAATTAACCTGTCCCACCATAATGTTTTCCCTCGAGAATTTCATTGGAAGCAAACCAAACGTGTGGTCCGATACCTGAAAGGATCCGTCTTTTATAAGTTATACTACCCGTATGCAGACTCCCTCAATTTGCAAGGTTTTTCTGATGCAACTTGGTCTGTGACAAAAGATTGCCGTGGCTTCTCGGGGCATGTTATACGTCTGGGACAGGGTGTGATAGTATGGAAAACCATGAAGCACCGCATGACGGCCTTGAGTTCGTGTGAGTCTGAAATTTTGGCTATGACTGAATCTGGACGAGACAGTCATGAAGTGGATTTCTGGCATGCTTAAGGAAGTGGGAATTACCCTACTTCCTCTCTACAACCTCGTACTACATTCCGACAGTAGATCCGGAATAAATCTCATCCATAGCCTCTAAACAAGTACCCGTTCTCGACATTATGCTTGTAAAGTATGGTTCCTGCGTGACTTAATCGACAGAAATATTATTCAACTTCGATTTGTACCAGGAACACAACTCGTCGCCGACGTCCTCACTAATCCGGTGCTTAAGAACGACTGGACAGCTTTGTCCAAAACCTAGGTCTACGATGGGATCCCCCCGGAATCCCCTGATACCATTAACGTCCGGACGTCCGGAGACATAGGGCTCTCTGCGACTCCCCCCTCTTTTTTTTATCTATACATTTAAAATAAATTTGTACTTTTAGAATCCACTAACCTACTTTTATACATACCTTTTTATCAGTCAACGAGTGATTGCTTGCCCCCTATTGACTTAACGTTATTCCCCTAACGTATTGCTTACGGGAACTAACTCTTTAATAAATACTACCATGTGGTAACATGGTCAGCCAGGGCCATATTATAAGTCTTTTTTAGCCTGTTGTTCAGCCCACGGTCTCGAGGCCAATAACAAATGTGAGTTACGACACCTTCACTACGACACCTTCACAGTTTTTGCCACTCTGTAGTAAACTATATGTTGAGCTTAAGACTAAACTTTACTTTAAATTCAAATACTTGTGTACAATAAGTATCACAAACACTACCTTTGGTCTTTAATGAATTATGCACTTCGTCTTGCAGCCTCATTGTGTAACAAGTAATGCCAAACTTATGTTGTATGCCCCCTCAACTTAATTTTCCCCCTTTACCCCTCTAGACAAAAATGTCTAACGGGGGGGGGGGTGTGAGGAAGGGTATCCTACCGAACTCCTTCCTCCCCCTCCCCTACCCCCCCCAAAAAACACCTTTTTCCCGTCCTCTTGCGTCCAGACATTTTTGTCACGTAATACGCAATTTTCCCGTTTGTATCAAGAACATCACTAGTATTCCCCGTTAAGTAAAGTCTTGATTATTGCTCCATGTGGCCTGCTCTATTGTTGACTAGTCGTAACAATACCACCCCTCCTATCATTTGTATGCCTTCGTTGTTGCTTCCGAACTGTCCAACTCATAACAATGTACGCCTCCCTACCATATGTACAGCCTTACCATTGTTACCGCTGCCCTGCGATACTAATGACCGGCTCGCCTCCCACATCTATTATCTGACTTTTTTTTCTTCTCACTGCTTTCACTTGGGAGAGACGGCTTATCGTTAGTCTCCTGTTAAAAAGCAAAATGGCCGTTATCGCCACCATCTTTCCTTAGGGCCTGATGGAATGAAAGATGGAGTTAGCCCTCTTCGTGAGCATATAAGCGAATTTCTCCAGTTTATCATGCAAGTATATTACCTGCGGACTTCCATTTATTTATCCCACTGTTGATTCGCTACAGTTAAAGGGGCATATCTCCACTTAGGACAATCTGCCTACTTAAAGCCTCCTATGAAGAAATTTGGACAATAGATGTGTGCAAACGGTTCGTGCCTTCACTACTTAACAGATGATGTAAAGGACAGCGGACAATAAGAAGAGATGGTTTCCTTTAGTCTGCTGCAGCGCCACTACGAATTTCGGTGCGTGAAATGACGTCACTTGCAGCGCCGAACTTGCAGCATTAGAGATACGATTTTGTGTTTACGTTCGCTACTGCAAAATGGACGACATGTTCACGAATCGATTCAGACGGTAGTTATTATGCATTTAAAACGTATAAATGAATAATGTGTTGGGCAGGTAGTGAAAACGACACATTAACAGCAGTGATGAAAAAATGGAAGGAAAATCAACGAGTCTAATATTCACGAAAAGACGGAATTTTATTACCGACATTATTTCAATGTACCAAGGTGCGTCTCCCAAAAATTAGTTGTATGCGGTAGCGTGATGCGTCGTCCAGCATAAATTTCAACAATTTTCTTCCATTAATAAACAAAGTTCACTTTTCTTCTTAATTGTAGCTGCGTATCTGTTTAGTCTGTTTACTCACTTTCACGTTATACAATAATTATTTCGTTATTACCGTGTGGAAAGAGAAGTTGAGTGATACTTGTCGACCATTTTGTTTTGCAATCCGCAGCGGCGCTCCACCTCGGAAAGTTGTAGTGTCGCGTAGCGTTGCGGTCCACTTCTGCAGTGCGCTGCGCGACTTTGAGAACACGACTGCATGTGTTGCAGCAACCTTTTGGAACACGTTTTTCGCTTTGCAATGCATTTCGGCGCGCTGCTGCAGACTAAAGGAATACACCTAAGGCTTCCCCCCTTACACAGAAATAAATGCCTGCAGAGACCAAACGTTGACTACGATTATTCACGAAGTGTTCCACCCATATTCCAGCACTATAATTCTACGCCGCGTATTTTGCCAACCCTTACCACGGCTTCTACGGTAGGAGTTGGGGGAGGACTGTGGTTGGGGGTCAACCCAGGCCGCCTGAAGAGGTACCGGGATCACCCCTTGCACGCGCTGCCCACCATCTAATCAAATACAACAAAGTAGCCGTCAAGTGGAAGTGAAATAACCGTCACGACGTTTCGGTTCAAATATCAGATTTGGTGGATTGGCAATATCCACCACTTAAGGAATATCAAAAAGGTTGCCGGTTATAAGTGTTGGTAGCACACTTCTGTTTGTAGACCTACATTTCATTAATTACATTTTTTTTCAAACAAGAACAGTTAATTACTAAACAGTTAATTTTAAGAGTGGTTGAGAAAGAGTCAGGGTACCACAGATAGTACGTGGTATCATTAATTCGTAATTACAATTTCCATCATTGGAAAAATGTTTTTTTTTTTAAATATATATTTTTTTTCTCTTTTGCTTCGGTGTTGAAAATATAATGTCAAAATTAAGGCCCCTGCGAGCCCTTAAAATCGCAGGGGCCCAGGCCTCGCGGGCCTCGTGTAAACCCGTCTGTAGACATAGTCATTGGCGTAACCAAGAGGAAGCAATTGCCTCCTCACAAAGTTAATAATAACATTTGGTACAGTTAACAAGTAAGGCATTTACTGCAGCTTACAGATATTCTCAAAAAAGGCTTCTTTCTAAATGTTTAAAAGGCTTTGAAATTTCAAAAAATTGGTTGTTTTGGAAGGTTCCGAGGGACTTGCAGAATTCCTCCACAGTGAAATTTCTAGGACCCACCTCTAATTTCAGTTTCCTTCTCCCCCCCCCCCACCTCGCTTTTTATTTACTTAAAATAAGTAAACAAATTCGTAGAAAACTACAACATTTTCTGAAGACAGAACATGTCGTAGGCTGTATTTAATTGCTTTGGTACCTCTAATGCAAAACGTGCATTGAAGGCACAGTGCATATCAGGCACTTGCGGAGTGTTCAGAACGCAATGCATAACCTCCAACATTGGTGGTGCTCGGCATTCGAAATCGCTTCAAAATCCAATCGGTTCCATAAGGTTCAGTACTACGTGACTGCATTCCATGACCATTCCATCAGTACTACGTGACTGCATTCCATCGACCGACTGCATTCCATCAAAGGGTTCAATTGCCTTCCCCTACTTTTACTACTTTCTTTGAACGTGATGTACAACGCCGCTTTGAAACGCTATAGCAAACTGCTACTTCAGGTGCTGCATTGCTGCAAGGAAATCGCACGGTGTGGGTTATTTGGGCTACTACCACCCCATACGGCGCTCGAGATCTATTGAACGTTCAATATTGGTCTAACACGTCAATTTGCGGTCATGTCCAATTGAACGTCAAGCAGACATCTGAGGACATCCGGTATGTGATTCCCCTTCGCATCACTATAGACGACATTTACATCATGCCACTAATCAGAAAGAAAAAAGGAACTAAGTCCCGTATTCTGAACGCTTACTTAATACTCGACTTGAACTCGAGAACGTGCTTAAGTACGCGATGGTATTCTGTAACCTTACTTAAATCTAGCACTGACTCCAATCTTGAGTATCTTAAAGCCGTATTTGAGTATGGTATTTTGAACGAAAACTCAGACTTCAACCGGTGCTCAAAGTCAAGTTTCAAGCACGGAATCTCGAGAAAGGTACGAGGTATGCTGAAGTCTCCCCTTAAGCAAGAAGCGGCTTCGCTGCTAGACCATTGTGTATTTTGGCAGCCCTACATATGGCGGGGCAATTGCGGTGCCGATAACCAGGCTTTCCGTACGGTGGACATTTCGTCATGTGGTAGAGAGCAATTGCTAAGTCTTCTTTTGGTTGGAGTGCAGAGAGCAAAGTAGTATACAATTGTATGCGGTAAGGGTTATATTGATGGCAAATTCAAAGAGAATACATTCGTATTTGCCACTTGTTTTTGCAACCAGTTTACTTTTTTTTTAAATTTTGTTTCCATAGTAAACAATAACGTACATACATAAACACTATGAAGCCACTTCTACAAAATCAATATTAGCAATATGAGTAAATTGCATAAAAAGGAAATCTGTATTAACATAACATCTGAAGAATTAAAAGTAAATACAAAATATATAAATGATAGACAGCTTTTTAAATTGTCATCAACCAACACCTAACTTTCGTGTTTAGTTCCATAGGTCTTTTTCAGTTTTATTAAAGACTTCTAATAAATAGCTTAGCATTCTAAAGTTTGCGTTCATAATTGTTGCGCACCAGTAATGGATTAATGTAAGCTGTATTTGTGTTATATTTCTTGCTGTTAATTCTTTTTCGTGTTTCTTCTTTATAAAGGACAAGAAACGGTCTCACTATTTTCGTGCATCCCACGCGATAGCTTTCTCAAAATTTACGCAGATTTCAGCAACTGTGCCAAACCGCCTCATACGACGAAAAAAAATAGGGAAAAAATGCGTTTGCGACATTTGCATACGTTTGAACTAATGCTGTACAACTGAGTCATGCAGGAAAGCTAACATGGAGGCAGGCACCAATCACATAATTTCGTAATTGTTCAATTCTTAAGTTTTTAATTACATGCCTTTTACGTATAACGAACTTATTTTAATTAAAAGAAATACCTGTGAGTGTGTTTCAGTACCGGTATTTTTATCATCGAGTTTTGCATGTTGGTTTTATAAGGAAAAACGGAAAGTTTTCAAAAAAGACGCTGTAGATAAAATCCACGGGCGTACATTAATACAGGTCAAATTATTTTCTAGCCTAACATGTAATATTACAACTTTCAGTTCAGTGTAAAGGCATTTATATTTAATTACAAGATTATAGAAGGATGTTTACGTAAAATAAGTACGCGTAGCAAGCGGATTTTGGCGTTTGCATAGTGTCGTATTTCGTCAGCAGACTGCAGTAACATTTTCACTTTCGGTATCGCTGTTCCATTCTTGCTCTTTCGATTATAATTTTCATAAAACCAATAGCGTTAACACCAATGCCTTTACAAATGGTTTACTGTTCTTGATTCCCAACTTGTATGCGTATTTACATGAAGTTAGCACCATATTTTGTCAAGAATGTGCGTGTTATATGTTTTCCTACAGAAGCTTATAGGAAATTTCTGAGTATAACTTAGGAATGGTAATCTGTAACTCGTGCTCGGCTGAGCATGACTTGAGATCTCTTGCTCAAGTCAAGTACGAGTCGTCGTTGGGAATATGAAATCCATACTTGACTTCAATCCGAGCTCAGTGAAGTTGTACTTGGGGCCAAGTACTGAGTCAGCGTTCGGAATACGGGCCTAAGTCGCAAAATGCACCGCCAGCGTTGTGAGTGATCCCGTGGACCCCAAACAATGTGAACAAGTACAGCCCAGTGGTCAGAGTGGTAGGCTAGCAGCCAATTGAACGTCGGATCAAATTCCAAGACCAAGGTAGCCTACATATGCGACTTAAAAAAATTAGTTACAACTTCGCCTGTTGATACGAAAAAGATTTTACTGTACTGTCAATGAGCAAAGTTTACATTTGCCAGCAGAAATAGCAACTGCCAGTTTTTGCACCCGACCACCCACATTCCTTACCTTGCTGTGGTGTTGGGCTCCACGTGCCAAGACTGCATTTTCTTCCATTCTGCTATTTTTCTTTCTATTGAATAAAACACATCTATATTATAGATTAATTATTCATCCATAGCGGCCGTACATCGTATGGAAGATCTGCTATACAGAAAATAATTAAAATAGGCCTATTAAAAAAAATAAACACATGAGGAAAAAAATGTTATTCTTTTAAATCAAATACCCAAAAAATATTTTGTTATTGTGTGTTTCCATTTTCGTAGAAAGGAAAGGGAAAAATAACACAAAACGGCGTATGACGAGACACGCTTCTAACATACTCAATATTTTTCAACAAAAGGCAACTGAACAACAAATTGTAAAAATAAAAATGAACAACGGTAAAAACAAAGAGTTTACTTGAGTCTGCTAGAAATTTAGTTGCACTGATTCTGGAAGTTTTGGCAAACGCAAAATGGGAACATAAAAACTTTTACAGAATTTTGATTATGGTACACGAATTTATTTATTTATCATTCATTGTCATTTCCTTTAAGAATTT
This sequence comes from Lithobius niger, assembly GCA_023313725.1. Taxonomy (NCBI): domain Eukaryota; kingdom Metazoa; phylum Arthropoda; class Chilopoda; order Lithobiomorpha; family Lithobiidae; genus Lithobius; species Lithobius niger. The sequence continues at coordinate 35,557 of JAHWFP010210497.1, forward strand.
AAGACTACCTAACACAATAAAAAGTCTGCTTGCAAACTACGTGTTAATCTCGATAATCTCGGTAATCTCACAGTGGGAATCTCGATAATCTTATTCTTTTGTTAGTTTGTGTGTATGCAGAGGGAATCTGGATAATCTCAATTCTTTTGTTCGTTTTTGTGTACACAGTGGGGTATCTCGATAATCTTAATTTTTGTTTGTTTGTGTACTGAAGTGTCTGTATAAGTAATGATACGAACTGTCTTTTCAACAACGATGACGAATATTTTCACAATATTTTCATGCAAGCGGGATCTAGTCCTCTATGTCTCTTAACCCTGGATCTAACTAAATCTAATGAAAACTTGGGCGACTGTTAACGGGAAATCACAGTATTTTCATGCAAACGGAAAATCACAACATTGCTCTATAAAACCGGCCATATACGGGGGGGGGGGGGGGGCGGCCTTAACAATCTATATAATAAATTAAGGGTCAGGGGTTCGAATCCCTGTCCGGAATCAAAATATATTTGTCATGGAATCGACCAAAGACTCTCCTGGGTGTTAAGCTTGGATTTACTTGACTATTTATGACGTATATACTGTTTTACAATTCAACTTTTGGAGACGATTGAAACTGCTCATCCAACTTACTTAACCAGCAGGAAAGAGAGCGACAAGGCTCATCGAGATAACGCAGCGCAGCATAAGCGCGCGTAGCTTGTGATGCGGATGATCACAACAATGTTCCATATAACCTTATCATAATATTTGTTTGTTTGTGTATACGCAGTGGAAATCTCGATAATTCTTATCCTATTGAAGTTGGTAGTGGGAATCTCGATAATCTTTATTATGTTGAAAACCATAGTGGGAATCTCGATAACTTTATTCTATTGAAATCCGTAGTTTTTTGGTATCTTTCATTAAGAATTGTCTGTATAAGTAATGATTCGAACTGCTTTCAACAAAGATTCACAGTACTGATGACGTCATGTTTTTTCTAGTCACAATATTTTCATGTAAACAGGAAATCACAAAAATGCTCTGTAATACCGCCCATATACGGGGAGGGGGGGGGTGCCCTAGTAATAATAATAATCTATATAACTAATATCTTAATATTTGCTTGTTTGTTTGTGTGGTGTGTCTGTGTGTTCGCAATGATATGGACGGTCCGCAGTAGGAATCTCGATAATCCTTATATTGTTTGTTTATATGTCTGTCAAACGGAATTGTCTGTGGTAAGTAATGATTCGAACTATGTTTTCAACAAAGAGGCACAGTACTGACGACGTCACAATATTTTCATGAAAACGGGATCTAGGCCTCTATGTCTCTTAACCCTGGACCTAACTAAATCTAATGAAAGCTTGGGCGACTGCTAACGGGAATCACAGTATTTTCATGCAAATGGGAAATAACAACAATGCTTTATTAAACAGGCAATATAAGAGGGGTTGTTCTAGTAATCTATATCCACCCAAAACCAAAACTGGTAGAAGGTAGTGATATCATCCCACCAGGGAAAGGCCGACCGTTTTTGGAAACTTGGCGGGTTTTTCTACCAGTTTTGGTTTTGGGTGGATATCACAACTTTCATAGGACTGTGAACGTAAATAAGGTTACACCGTCTGTTTAAGATGCTTCAATCCCATTTTTGCACACACTGACTAACAATCGCTGATTTCGTTCGCTTCGCTCACTCAATCAGCGCATCCCCTTCAGTTGTTTTGTTTATCCTTGAAACTTCCCCTTAATTTTTCAAGATTTCGTTCACATTTAGTCACGCAGAAACCCCCGAAGGTCGCTGTTACTAAAACAGCAGCACGCGAAGCATTTTTTTGGGGGGGTTATTAACAAAAAAACCCATTAGCTCGTGTATGCTCGTATTGTTGCGTAACCATCATCTAACGTTGATCCCTTTATTCTTACGCAATCCACGGCAACGTTAATGTTTCTTTATTTTGTCCTTCGTTACAGTTCAGTTTTTAGTTCGTCCAGGCTTTTACAATAAATCTAAGGACCAGTCTTGATTGTTCAAGCCATCGTTGTTTAAAATCTTTGATTGCAACTTGGAAAAGAAACGAAATTTAAATTCGCCGGTGGAAAATTTCAAAACCCTCCCACGCAATTGTCCTGACCCCTACAACCCCCAAACCAACAAAAGGACCATCCTCAGATCACCAAGCATCCGTGTGCAAAAATTCAGGCACGTAGGCCTTCGCAATTTTGCGCTAGCCATGAGCAAAAAGTCTATGGGATTTAACATGGGAAAAATCTTATTAGCTAGCTAGACAGTAACATAAAAACAACGTTATTGACGCATTTTTTTCTCTATGATTGGTGGACACTCATCCTTTAAATTTTAGTTTTTCTTAATCTCTGACCCTGACCGTTACATTTTCCACAATTTGAAACATTTCTGTCGCATTGGGATTTATCCTCAACATGCCAAAATATGCTTTCAGTTGCTTACAGTTAACAGACACATCTCTGCTAGTGAGCCGCCTTTTTATCATTAACAATCAATTTTTAACAATCGGATGTCTACAATGGGATGATCTACTGTTACTTGGCGGCGACACACTAGCGTGTGTCTAGATAACTAAGATCGTAATGTATGTTTGTTTATGTGTGTGTCACCAGATAACCGTGATTCCCACTACAAATTCTTATTTCTTTTGTTTGTGCGTCCAGACGGAATGTCTGCCAAACGGAATTGTCTGTTCTGTATAAGTAATGATTCAAACTGTGTTTTCAATAAAAGAGGCACAGTACGGGTGGCGTCATATGTTTTTCCAGTCACAATATTTTCATACAAATGGGATTTAGGCCGCTATGTCTCTTAACCCAGAATCTAACTAAATCCAATGAAAGTTTGGCCTACTGCTAATGGGAAATCACAGTATGTTCATACTAACGGGAAATCACTAGAATGTTCCATAAAACCAGCCATATACAGGGGGCTGCCCTAGTAATAATAATAATCTACATAACTAAGACCGTAAGATTTGTTTGTTTGTTTGATTGTGTGTGTCACCAGATTTCCGAGATTCCCACTCCTAATGCTATTGAAGTCTCAGTGGGAATCTCGATAATCTTAATTTTTTCGTTTGTTTGTGTGTCTGTCAAACGGAATTGTCTGTATAAGTAATGATTCGAACTCTCTTTTCAACAAAGAGGCACAATACTGATACTGTTTTTTTTCCCGTCACAATATTTTCATGCAAACGGGATCTAGGCATCTGTGTCTCTTAACCCTGGACCTAACTAATTCTAATGAAAGCTTGGGCGACTGCTAACGGGAACTCACATGTATGTGTGTGAGTGTCAGCAGTGGGAAACTCGATAAACCTTATTCTGTTGAATTCCATAGTGGGAATCTCAATAATCTAAATTCTTTTGTTTGTTTGTGTGTCTTTCATTAGAATTATCTGTATAAGTAATGATTCGAACAGAGATGCACAGTACTGATGACGTCATGTTTTTTCCAGACACTATATTTTCAAGCAAACGGGATCTAGGCCTCTGTCTCTTAACCTTGGATCGACCTAAATCTAATGAAAGCGTGGGCGACGCTTAACGGGAAATTACAGTATTTTCATGCAAACCGGCGGGAAATCACAACAATGCTATAACAAACCGGCCATATACGGGGTGCTGCCCTAGTCTATATAACTAAGACCATAAGAATTGTTTGTTTGTTTGTGTATGTTTGTGTGTGCCCGCAATGATATGGACGCAAGCAGTAGGAATCTCGATAATCGTTATTCATCCTTATAATCTCAATAAATCTTTATATTGTTAGAATAGAATAGAATAGAAAAACCCGACGGTGAAAGCAAAAAGCCAAGAAGCACCCTCCCCCTTCCCCCCCCCCCACCCCAACCACCAAAAACACAGACCAACCAGGGGCCAACCACCAAAAAAAGCCTAAGCAAGAAAGTGGTCCAGCCGATTTTTAAAGGAATCAAGTGAAGGGGAAAGAACAACCGAGACGGGCAGAGCATTCCATGCTTCGACCACACGTTCAGAAAAAAACCTGTGACGCACGTTGCCGGAGGAAATACTTCCACAGAGTTTAAGGGGGTGCTTCCTGGTCGTGGTATGAGAAAGACAGAAAAAGTCAGCAGCCTGAACGTCAATGAGGTGGTTTAAGATTTGGTACGTGAGGATAAGATCTCCACGGAGGAATCTGGTTTTGACACAGGTCAGGTTCAGTTTGCGAAGACGTTCTTCGTAAGAAAAGTGTTTTAGAGGGAGGCACCATTTTGTGAGGCGGCGCTGACAAGTTTCACGACGGGCGAAGAAGGAGGCATAACAGGGGCGGCCAATCTGAGAACTGAATTCGAGTGTAGGGCGAAGGAAGGTTTTGTACAGGAGAGCAAACAGCTTTGGTGAGACAGCAGAGAAAGTTTTAAGAATATAGTGGGCATTTTTAAAGACTTTGCCGATGATATAGTTAGTATTAACATGAAATTTAAGAGACGAATCAACCAAAATGCCCAAGTCCCTATGGGACGTATTAGTAGGGATAGTAGAGTTACCAAGGCGGTAGCTGTAGTGTGGGTTGTTATGCCCAAAAAGCAGCACCACGCATTTGAGAGGATTAAGGGCAAGACAGTTTTTGGTCGACCAGATGGCAACAGCGTCGATGTCTTGCTGAAGATCTTGATGAAGATAAGCGGGAGAAAGAATTTTCAGGTCGTCCGCATAGCTCCTGCTAAAGGAGTGGATGACAGAATGGAGGTCATTCAGGAAAAGATTGAAAAGAAGGGGCCCCGGAACAGATCCCTAGGGAACCCCAGAGGTAACAGGGACCCATTCACTAGAGGAACCCCTGAGACTAACACGTTGTCGTCTCTGAGAAAGATAAGAGTTGATCCAGGCGATGTGTGATTTAGGAAAATTCAAATATGACAGTTTGTTAAGGAGAAGGGAGTGAGAAACAGAATCAAAGGCTTTGCTGAAGTCGAAGAATACAAGATCACATTGCATCCCTTTGTCCAGGAAGGTGGTAAGGTGGTTGTAAGTTTCAAGTAGGTTAGATTGACAAGAACGGCCTGGGAGGAAACCGTGTTGGAATTTAAAGTCGATATTGACATGTGGACAAATGCTCATAACAGATTTATGGAAAAACCTTTCAAGGATTTTAGAAGCGACACAAAGTAGACTAATCGGCCGGTAATTATTAACATCATGGAGGGACCCACCCTTATGAACAGGGGTGATATTAGCATCTTTCCAACGAGTAGGAAAAGTGCAGGAAGAAAAGGAACTTTGATAGATCAAAAAGAAGGGGGAAGCAAGAGATTTTGCACAGGATTTGAGAAAGAGAGGGGAAATGCCATCAGGGCCACAGGAAGAATCCTCCCTTAAAGCAAGGAAAGCATGCTCCACGTCCGAGCACAGGAAAGGAGTAGTAATGAAGCCAGCATCCATTGGAGGACTGGGGAGATGTGGCAGATAAGAAGAGGCAAAATGCGAACCAAATCCGCCGCAATATCAAGGTCATCGAGTAAGATAGGACCGTTAATACTCTTCAGACAGGTAGTAGCAGCAGTCTTTCTATTGCGATTAACATAGGCAAAAAGTGACTTAGGGTCCGATTTAGCTTTGAGAATAATGGATTCCTCATAAACACGACGGGCAGAGCGAAGACCAGAAACGGCAGCACTCCGGGCAGCTTTGAACAGGGCCATATTTGAGGGGGAAGGAAAGTCACGAAGACGATTATATGCACGTTTTTTCTGCCTAATCAGGGACCTGATGTTGTGGTCCAGCCAAGGTGGGGCACTCTTGGTGGATGGGGTAAACCCAGGAATGGAATTCTTAATAACATCAAGAATGAAATCTTCGACAATTTCAAGTTGGGAGTCCACGTCCCACCCCCTGAGCTCAGCAGGCCAGTCAATACAGGCAAAAATGTCATTGATTAACATGAAGTCGGCTTTTCTATAATTGGGACGGGGACCGCCAGGAAGATTAATGTGAAAGACAATTTGGAGATTATAACAAAGAACATCGTGGTCGCTGAGCCCAAAGGGGGGGGGGGGGGTAGTGAATAATGGGAGAAACAGTAAGGTCAGCATTGGTAATAACAAGATCAAGTAAGCTAGAGTTTTGTTCTGTTCTATGTCTGGTAGGCTTCACAACATGTTGGAGGAGGCCGTGGTCTTGTAAAAAATCCAGGAATTCAAAAGCAGCACTATTTTCCGATTGGGAAGTAAGGAGCGTGGTCCAATTTATGGTAGGGAAATTGTAGTCACCAGTGAGGATCATTTGGCAGCCCTTGGACAGCATGATGAAATGGTTGAGAGACGAAAGGGGAGCAGGCCAGCTGACTTGAAAGGTGATTTTAGGGACTCGATAGCAGCAGCCCACATGCAGATGACAATCCTTAGCAAGATTCAACCGGCACTGAATAAATTCCCACTCTCCATGAGGGTCAGAAGAGGAACCAAAGAGAGTCGAGGGGATGGAAGATTTAACATAAATGGCGGCACCACCATGATGAGTGGTATCCCTGTCGCAACGATACAGAACATAACCTGGAAGCCCAAGGGTGCAGTTGTCCACTCTGCTGGAAAGGTGCGTCTCAGTGACGCAGATCCATCCGGATTTTCCGTGTTGACATGAAGTTTGAGTTCATCAAGCTTGCTGAGCAGCCCCTGAGCGTTAAAGTTTGAGAGCTTTAGAGAGTAAAAAGTTTTGTTGGAAGTCTTATGTGGCAAACAACCCTTTGGGGCAAACAAACCCTGTTCGTTTGTATGTCTGTCAAACGGAATTGTCTGTGATATAGGTAATGATTCGAACTGTGTTTTCAACAAAGAGGCACAGTACTGATGACGTCATGTTTTTTCAAGCCACATTATTTTCTTACAAACGGGATCTAGGCCTCTTTGTCCCTTAACCCTGAATTTAGCTAAATCTAATGAAAGCTTCGGCGACTTCTAACGGGAAATCACAGCACTTTCATGCTAACGGGAAATCACAACAACGCTTTATTAAACCGGCCATATAAGGGCTTAAAACTGCACTGTGTTCATCATTAACAGTGGTGAGTGCTAATTCTGCATTAAGATCACCTGTTCTAGACACACGCTAGTGTGTCACTGCTAAGTAACAGTAGCTCATCTAATTGCAGAGATCTGATTGTTAAAAGATTAAGTGTTGATAAAAAGGCGGCGAGTGGTTAATGCTCGTTAAACCCTTTGAAAACATTTGGCCTCACTAGCAGAAATGTGTCTGTTAACTGTAAGCAACAAAAAGCATATTAATACCATGTCGAGGATAAATCCCAATGTGATCAATCTTTCAAATTGTGGAAAATGTAAGGGGAGGGGAAGGCTCAGAGATAAAGAAAAACTAAAATTTAAAGGATGAGTGTCCACCAATCATAGAGAAAAATATGCATCAATAACGTTGTTTTTATTATCTAGACACACGCGAGTGTGTCGCCGCCAAGTAACACTACATCATCCCATTGTAGATATCCGATTGTTAAAAAATTGATATGTTAATGATAAAAAGACTGCCTTACTAGAAGACATGTGTCTGTTAATGTAAGCAACTGAAAGCTTATTTTGGCATGTTGAGGATAAATCCCAATGCGACAGAAATGTTTCAAATTGTGGAAAATGTAAGGGGAAGGGTCAGAGATAAAGAAAAACTAAAATTTAAAGGATCAGTGTCCACCAATCATAGAGAAAAAGATGCGTCAATAACGTTACTTTTATGTTACTGTCTAGCTAGCTAACTGGCTAGCTGGCTAGCTAATAAGATTTTTCCCAGGTTAAATCCCATAGACTTTTTGCTCATGGCTAGCGCAAAATTGAGACGGCCTATACGTAGCTGAGCTTTTGCACACGGATGCATGGACCTTTTGTTGGTTTGGGGGTTGTAGGGGTTAGAACAAATGCGTGGGAGGGTTGTGAAATTAGGAACCACGAAATTTAAATTTCGTTTCTTTACCATGTTGCAACCAAAGATTTCAAGCAACAATGGCTTAAACAATCAACACTGATCCTGATATTTATTGTTACAGCCTGGACGAACTAAGAGCTGAACGTAACGAAGGACAAAATAAGCAAACATTTACGTTGATGTGGATTGCGTAAGAATAAAGGGATGCACGTTAGATGATGGTTAGTAACAATAGAAGCATCCATGAGCAAGCGGGATTTTTG
>JAHWFP010210498.1:0-22574 GCA_023313725.1 Lithobius niger
CGAAATTCGGTGCAATGGGAATTCCGTTCCGTCGAATTTCCATTTCATCAACAAAAAAAAAAAAATATCTTTAAAAAATTTAAAATTATCATCCTTGCTGACTATAAAGAAGTATTCCTACCAGGGGGCACCCCCTCAAACTCTGTCGAAGTTTCTCGTCCGTCAATGTTCGGCACAGGTTTTTTCTCTGAACGGGTGGTCGAGGCCTGGAATGTCCTGCCTGCCTCGGTTGTTCTTAGGTTTTTTTTTTTTGGGGGGGGGGGGGCGGCCCCGCGGGGCCCTGGTGTGGTTGCGTGTGTGTGGGGGAGGGAGGATGCTTTTTTGCTTGCACCGTCGGTTTTTTTTTTCTATTCTATTATTTTTCTATTCTATTCTACTTAAAGGAATTTGTGATTAGTTGCGGTTTGTGATGATGTCGTTTTGCCGTAGCGAGCACGGCGGCGCGAACGAAGCAGGCACATTGTAAAAATTGAGAGGCGAACGCAATCCATTACAGTAGACAGAAAAAAGGTTGGGTTTTAGAATTTCAAATCTTAATGAGTAGAAAAGTTTGTTTTAGGCTCCTTTTTACTCGTCCAATACAATTGGGCCTAAAATGTTACTGTTCCAGGATTGGCATGGCATTTACGAGAGCCGGTTTCTCCCAGATTTTCACTAGTATTTTACCGCTCCGAGAAATACTAGTTTTTCCAGTTGAAGGCATTTTCACTGAAATAGGCTCCTCATCAAGTTATATACCACGATATTAGTGGTGAATAGCAGCTGAGGAAGCAAGATAAATCTAATTCAATACGTCTGCAAAACAGAACGTCAAAATATACTTGGTGATGTAAAGCTTGCATAGAATATGAACATAACATAAATGAGACTTACTTACTGTAAATTGTTTTGGTTTCAAATAGAATTATTACCAACTACTATTAGACAGCAGTTAACTTTATCAACCAGTTACTGAAAAGAGCATGCAACAAAATACAGAAAAAAATTCCACTTATCTGGTATTTAACAGGTTTTTACCAGTAAGTACGTTCGACGACTTCACAAAAGGGGTGTACACAGAGGAGGCGGCGGGGATATGGGGTGTAGGGCCCGGTGCACACATGCGTTTTTTTTAACGCGCGTTGACGCTGCATTACCGCATTTGCGGTTTACGTGACATTGATTGGGTACTGCCCACATAACCTGCGTCGACGTTGCGTTACCGCACGTCCATCGTGCGTTTATTTTGCACCGCACTTCTCCCTTGTCAAGGCAGCGGTAACGCAAAAACACCTACGTCTCTCAGTACCTTGTGTGACTTGAGCGGTGCACACATCCGTCGTTTACCGCAAAAGCGTTACCGAAAATGGCATCCAATTCGAAGAAATACATATGGAATTGTTTATTTAGGGAGTAAAGAACTATCTTGAAATATGAAATGTTGCTGCAGAAATGATTGAAGACTCATTGGAAGGATGTAAATAAAGGATGTATAATATATTCCCCTGGTACGTCTTAAATCAATAAATGAATGTACCAAATATCGTCGCATAGGTTTGAAAATATATTTTTTGTACATGAGATAGGCGAAAAAAGCAATATCGTCTCTTTGGTTTCAAAATATAATTTTTTGTACACGGTGTTAGCAAACCGGGTTGCGGCCGAATGCGTACTGGCGTTACTTCACGGTCATGTGTGCATTGATTGTTAACGTCAACGCAGTGTCAACGCGCGTTTAAAAAACGCATGTGTGTACCGGGCCTTAGAATGAACGTTTTTGTCAGGGTCTTGAATTGACCAGCTTCCAAAACTTGTTTTCTCCTGGAAATTCCTAACCCTTTAATGTGCTGAAAGGCTAATTTAGCCAATTTAAAATATAATTTTTACGTTATCCTATTTGGTACGAACAGAAAACACATTTTCCTGAAAACCGGGCATATTCATTACCGAAAAAAAACACTGACAAAAAAGAGAGCCATTGTTGCTAATTTTCCCGGGAAGTGATGCTTTTTTTTTCCAAATTAAAACTGCTGCTGCTTCTATGGTAGCAATTATGCACAGATCCCTAGTGTTATTGTTAAATATTTGTATTTCAGTTACCGGAATTTGTGGAAGGAAAAAACTGTAAATACGATTTATAATTTCAGTAATGCATTTTTATCACCACTATTGGAAAAAAAAAAACACCTGTCCAACTTTATTTAAGACGAATTTCATTCATTTGTCTTTATTAGAACTTTAATAACAGCACTTTAAATTCAAACTGGGACGAATACAAAGAAAAAGATGATTGTTAAAAAAATAGACAAACAACTGAACTGTGTCCTGATTATAGTAAAAGATTTTTATTACCTATGTTGGAAAAAGGCCATATTCACCTTTAATTTCAGCTTAATTTCAGCAGCAGCTGTTTACATGAATGGAACAGAAAACACGTTGTTTACATCACATGCAAATAGCGATACCTTGGTTTCTAATTACAGTAACGCGTCCGTCGTTAAGACAGCAGTATTTAATAGTTTGGAATACGCCACTGCTGTGGGTTAATATAGGGCGTAGTAGGATAGACTGTAAATTAGGGTCATAAAGGTTAACTTTATAGTAAATGTAATTGTCTGGAAGACAATGTGAAGATTACTGGCTTGTACGTTGTCGGTTTTTTTTTTCAATCTGATGAACGGTTCAAACGTTACGCCAAAAAAAAAACTCATTGACGTCATATTCAACGGCCATTCTGGATAGCAACTTCCGGTGCTACAATGTGAGGCGATTTTTCTGCAATTTTTCGTGTTTTTCTACAAAAATGTTTAAAGAACTTAAGCAAAAATTGGTCAACCTAGCATTATATTTCTCCCATTTTAAGTGCTTCAATGGTTGTCGATTACTTTTCCGAAATGGCGGTGAGCTTTACCAAGGTGACGCCAAACTGGTTATCTAAATCGTGGCAGGCGTCTCTTTCTACTTCAGCACTATCCCAGCAACTATCCCATTGTCTTCCCATTGGATTCTGTGGTATTATCAATGTCATCAGGAGCCTATGAAGGCAAGTTCGTAGGACTAGGAGTACCCGTACTGTAACTGTATATTCCATCCGTCGTCGTAAAGTCGTCTGGGAGTGAATCTGTGTGTTTCGTTTCTTAGCCCCAAGTCAGTTGATTCAACAGCGCCAGAAGCTTATTTACCAAAGCAATACTAAATGGGTCCAACTCTCTGGTACGACGGTCAACCAGTGATGGGCGCAAGTCAATTCCGGACTTGGAATTAATAGACTTAATTCTACTTTTGTGGACTTGGTGGAATTGATTCTGTGTTGGAAAAATTCCAGGTTATGAATTCAGGAATTGACTTTACTAATCTTCAATTCAGCTTTACTTGCTTTAGACTTGACTTGGGTATTTGCGAAACTATAAACTGACTTGGTAGGAATTAACTTGATGACCATCAATTCACCCTATATTGCGCGCAGGTTGACTTGACTTACCAAGTCATCCATTAGATTGTCATTGTCTAGATTTGATTCGATTTGTATTTGACTTAAAATTCCTTGTTTTGACGTGATTTGATTCAGCCCGAAATTAAGGTTAATCCACAAAATCCAAATCAATTTACCCAATTTCAGCCTCAAAATTCACCAAAATCGTCTACATTTTCGGCAATACTGAATGGAATTGGTCAAAATATTTCCTGAATCAGCCGGGAAGTGACTGGAACTAAGACTGGATCAACAGCAAGTCACTGAATTGGAATTGATTATCAGAATGAGAAACGAAATTTGATTGACTGGAATTGATTTGAAATAGCAAATATAAAATATGACAATGATTTGAATTTCATTGAACCATGACAGTGACTTGGTTGGAATTGACTCTGACTCATGAAATTGAATTGGAATTCGTCTGGAATTGAATTGCTTATCAACGGTATGTAAATAGAAATGGATTTGATTTGACTGGCTGCTTACTTGATGTCTAGGTAATTGACTCAAATCCATTGAAGTGGAATTGTGACCGTACCTGCCGTCAACTGTCATTGAGTGAGTCAAGACACGCGATTTCTACCCCAATCGGCCTTAGCTTGAAAAAGCCATCTTCTTCCTCGCTTCAAGACGGTTCAATGCTGCTGCATGCGAAATTGCAGCATGTGGAATAATCGTAGCACGAGCAATATTTTTCGCATCTATTTACTAGCTTAAAACTTATACAGGGTGATCCAAAAAAAACTGACGACCCCAACATTTTTCTAAGTCAAATCCGGTGAAAGAAAAGTGTAAAAAGGACCATGTTTTCTGGATAAAACGTGCGATTCTGAATGGAATGATGTGGTTCCAAAGTTACACTTTTTTCCGCCCCTATGTACAAAAAAATTCCTAGAATTTTCAAGATTTATTATTGCAAATACTGCATTTCAAACATTTTTTTGTAGTTCATGTGGAAAAAATTATTGCTTTTTCGAATGGTTACCTGAGTCGAACGTTAAGAAGGTTTAGAGGTCATTTTAAACTTGCAACTCTTCCCGTTTCATTAGAATTGACATCTGTCCTCTCCTGGTTCTGAGCGGCGCTAACTATGGATTTTTTAGATAGGGGTGGAAAAAAGTGTAATTTGGGGTCCACATCATTCCATTCAGAATCGCACGTTCTATCCAGAAAACACGGTCCCATTTTAGATTTTTTCACCAGATTTGACAGAAAAATTGTTGGGTCGTCAGTTTTTTGTGGACCATCCTGTACAACTTATTTTTAATGTAAGATACCCCAGAAAATAGTTATGATTCCATTCGTTCCCTAGTTACGATTAAACTCGTTCCACAATTATGGGGTCGCGAATCAGTACAAGAAAAGGAACATGCCGTAATCTGATGGACACTCCGGCCAGCCCTACAAGCTCTCTTTTATGCTGCTCCTGATGTTATCCTGTTACCATCCAGTCAAAAGCTAATTGCATTGGGCTAAAGGGCAGCAATCTTTCTTTGAAATTTTTACCGGCTAAACCGCTGACAAGTTTATTGTTAGAATTTTAGCCTGTGTGGCTCTTTCGTTGCCGTTTCCGTATCGCGTGTCTTGTTATAGTTGTATATTATGACGTCACCGGAATCAATAATGCTGTCTCGTATGTCATTCACGCAAGCTTGCTAAATCTGTCACGTCAACCGTTGTCATAGTCATATGCTTTAACTGCAAAGGTTTAGTTTTTTTTTTTTTGTATTTTTGTGCACGATCGTACGACTAGTCTGGGAGTTGTAGTGACGTCGTAAATTATAATTATAACATCCGGTCTCCAGTAGACGTTAGTTTTAAAATAACTCTTACAAAGTTGCAGTTTTGGGGAAGACGGATTGGCAGTAAAGTTAATAAAGTTAATTAAGTTAATAAAATCTGTCTAAAACAAAACTTATTTAAGGGAAAATAAAACGATTTGTACTTTTATATTGTAATATAGGCTTTTTTCCCATACTTTTCTAAATACAAAAAAAAATGGAACCCAATTGGATACAGCATTTTCTATAATTTTAAAGAATGTGGTATGTTTCATTTTTGGTACCATTTCGTTGCTACTGGAGGCCGTTTAAATAATCTGTTTTATTTTTGACATTTGTCAGGGGCGACCCAAGTTCAATTTTGCACCCAGACAGGCCGCCCACCCAACCCCATCCTTGTATCTATAATCACGGAAATTTTACCGACGGACTAAAGTACAAGGGTGTCCCTGCGACCACTACATTTTAACTTAAAACATTGGCGCACTTTTAAATTTTAACATTTTTATTCAATTTTTAAACTCATTTTTTACTCACATACGGTCTATTTTACACCTCCCCCTCAATTACCTCTTTTCGTTGCATGTTGAATTTGTTTTTTACTTGCTCATTAACTTTATCTAATTTTCTAATAAAGCTTTATTTTAGTAAGGTAACGTGGCCAATTTCTAGATTTATCATTGCAAATATTGCATTTCAAACCATTTTTTTTTTACTTTATGTGGAAAAATTAGTGCCCTTTCGACTTTTTTCCGTTGTATGCACATACCATTTTTAAAAAATCAGATCGTGGACAGGGAAAAAAAATAGTTACGAAAAAACTTAACTCAAAAAGTAACGCATCATGTCCCGCTGACATGTTTTTTCGGACTTCGTTCTCGAAAAGTAAATTAGAAAATTATTAGCTTCATGCATGTTGAAAACGAGGCACTTAGTCAGCATTAAAGACTATCCTAGTGATTGTGCACTAGTCTGCTAAAAAAAAAATAAAGATAAAAAACTAGCATGATTGAGACTCAAGCCAGCACTGCCAGCATCTAGCTCACTGCCATACCAAGTGGACTTTGGATACAAGCAACCTGAGAAATTGTTGAACCTCTCACCAACGAAAAATTAAGATATTAGCAGTAAGCGTGAAAGCAGCTTGTAGGCTGTTCCAGATAAAAACGTTATACTGGAACAATGGGAGTCAGTTTTTTTCTTTAGTTCTAATTTAAGTCCAAATACAGTCACCAACAAGGTACTGACTTCAAGTATTTTTGGTTTATGGTGGGTCACTTACATAATAAAAACAAATTGTCTAAAATCAGTCTTCCATTTTGTACTAAAAATGAAATGGTTTTCTTGTCATAATTGACTCCTCAATGCAAATAGCATAAAACTCTTAAGTGACGATTATCTGATTATGCAAAGTTGCCATGGTTACTTTACAGACAGTTCGGAAGAAAAAAAAATGCTCCATGACAGGCTTTAGCATTAACTAAATAAAAATTAGTTAGCGAGAAAATTTACCTCGTGAGATGGTAAGTTGGGAAACTAGAAATAGTGAGAACTTTTAAAACGGAACTTCGTCGCCCATTAATTGGGAATTAGCAAAAGTCACCGACATTTTGCTTTAACAGGTGGCTGCTGGTAAAAATGTAGACTCACTAATATTAATACAGTTGTAAATTCTAAAGTAATATGACCCAGCTTGAGGGGGATATTTTAACTCATGTGTGGCCAATTTCGTATTCGGGAAATGGTTGCTAGGGTTGGGGAAGACGCTTGCAATCAATGGCCTCTCAGGGATCGGTTTCATACCAGCAGAATAATATAAAATTTAAGTATTTCGCTTAGTTGTCAGGCTTGTGTGTAATAGTTGTTACAAATTCTATTTCCCCCCTTTAAAAAGTGTGACAGTGATAGTGTAGCAGTTATAAAACGATTAGTAGAAAAATCTAATCTTGCATTGAAAATGACAGTTTCAACATTTTGGGTTTGTAGAATGAAATCAAACCATCGAGTGCTGGCACTTAGAAATCTGGCATTCGTTTTGTACTAAAGTTGAAATCTTATCATAATCTTATCATAATCTTATCATAATTCGACGCCTCATGCAAATAGCATTGAACGCTGAGCCACGTGACGATTATCTGAATATGCAAGGTTGCCATGGTCACTCGTTATAGTCAGTTCAGAAGACAAAAATGCTCCATGACAGGCTTTAGTAAAAGTAAAATTAAAAGTTTAGCCTTGTGAGATCGCTGGGAATTTAGCAAAAGTGAGAACTTTCAAAACAGAAGTTGCCCAACTAAAAGTATTGAAAGATTAATACCTGTAATGGTGTTTAAGTTAAACAAATGAATGTAACGTTAGTTTTTTTTTTATTTGAGCCGTAGTAGCAAGTGACCATGCATTGAGAGAATTGTGTTAGAAATTGAAGGTCGCCATTGAAGGTGTGGCGGAATAGTTATACTATGATTAGCGCAGAGATAAGGTTTTAGTGTATTTTCCGTAACAATTACAAGGGTTAACCACAGTATAAAGGTTGTGCCACGACGTACGTAATATCTGGAGTAACTGATTCAATATACTGGTCACATGATAATCTCTAGTAAGCCAGTATATGAAAAGTAACATTTCATGTGGTGTCGAGACTGCATCAGCATCCGTCTCCTTACATCTGTAACCCAATGGAAGGGCGACACAGGACAGGGCGGGAAAAGAAACTCACTTGGCGATTTGTACTGCTAGTAATGCATGCCCCTTAAAAGAAAATAGTGAAAGGCTTGATTTTCATGTCAAGATAGCCGAGTCGGAAAATCAGTTGTGCCCCAACTGATTTTCCGACTTGTCTATCTTGACATGAAAACCAAGCCTTTCACAATTTCCCTGTAAAGGGGATACTTGGTACGTAGTACAACAACTCTCCACGTGAGTCTCTGTTTCCGTTATATGCTGATTCGGAACCATAGTACTATTTGTCACACCTCGTTTATACGGGACTCTTTGTTCTCCGGGTATTTTACCAATTTACGTGTGCTTATTTAAAGTAAACATCGTTCACATAATTTGTTGTGTAGATACTGGTACAGACAATTACTAGTTTTATTGTAATATACAAGTGTAAACTGTTCAGATTTATGTTGAAATTTAACTAACTTAAAACCATACCAGTAGACCACATTTTTGTAACGTGCTGCGCAGAAGACGAGCGGGAAGCTGCTATTTTGTAATGGGAATAAATGGAGATATCTTTTTGCCTGGAATAATTTAGCAGTTAGGAATTTTGTTGTGAAAAGGCGTGTCCTTCAACGGTGCGCCTTCTATTTCCGTACCATAAAGTTTGTTTTAGACACGCAATATACGACCATTGGGCAGTACCATAAAATGTAATCGATATTTTTCTTTCTGTACGGAAGTACGTGTTGTTGGGATGACCCATAAAGCGGCTGGGCATTGATTAGTTTCTTGTGGCTTGTTGTTGGCTTGGCATTTACCAAGAGGTCGCTGACATGGTCTGGTAGTTACATCTTTCGGAAGACAGTTTTTTTTTTAAACATTTTTTGCTTGTTTTTATTTTGTGATGAAGATAATCTGTCAAAGTGACGGAAATTTATTGCTAGTAGTATCTATCTATCAACGTAAGAGTTGCAGAGGTAATATATCATATTTTTCCACTTTAGGTGTAATCTATAATCTCTTACAACGAATTCACCATGGTGAAAACGGAAATATAGTGCTAATTTAGAACTTGCCTATCCGTAGTATGGCACCACCATGATGACTTTGACGACTCCAGTTGCGCAATTATTGGTCGTTAGGATTTATATTGATCCCACTCAATATCCGACACCCTTAAGATGGTGTGAATGCAAAGTAATACCGTTTTACGTACTTCTTTACTAGGTTTCGAAACTCGAGGGGGGTTTCAAAAACGGGAGGGGGGCGCGACTAGTTTCTGAATGCGACACTCGAGAAGTTCTTGACATGTCGCAAGATTAACAACTGCGAAAGCATTTGCCAAGAAAATTTTCATAAACAAGACGAAATTTGGAGATTCGAAGGCAATTAGACATCGCCTTGATTTCACTTCATTTTCAGTTTGAAACATTTGAAGCAAACTTAAATATTTGTATGTGAATCAGATCAATTCTGAACCGTACCCGTCATTTCATTGTAAGGAAATGGCCACATCAGCCGATTCGAACCACGGGATGGAGGGATCGAGAGATAGTCCAGAAAAGATGAGGCTATGCTAAAATGAGCCTGGTAGTCTAGCACACCTTCCGGTCAAGAACTTCGTCAAAGCTCCTTACACGTATCAATCAGAGCAGCTTAATAGAAACGGGTCGGCTGACATTTGCCACTTCTTTGCTTCCATGACCATGCATACTGACTTAATGCTTCGCGAAAAAGGTCCCGTTTCAACTCGTGCGATTCGTCGTCGGTTTGCTCTGTCTGTCAGTTCTGCAGTAACGGTGCAATGCGTGAATTGAATCTAATGAAATTAGGTAGGAATATTCTTTGATGTAATGCTGAATGGCGTATTTACTTGTTTTTGCGATAAAAGCACTTTTTTCCTGGGTGGAGGGTGGGGTCTCTACAGAGGGGACCAAAGGTAATTTCCTTCATATTACCCAGTTATTTGGGAATGCGGGAATCCATTCTTACAAAATTGGAAGGAATATTCTTTGACCTTGTGCAGTTGTGCCTAATAACGTAAATATCAGGTTTTGGTTTTACACAAATTTGCAAGTTTGCGAGAGTATAAATCTTGAAAGTTTTCCGATGACCTGAAGTGGGCAGGCATCTTCCAGCGGGTATGTCTAGCTGTCTGTCCCTGTCGGCTGATATTGGGTCCTGGACTGGAGTGTCGATATACTCGCTTTACAGAAGTGCCTGACGCTGCATGTTGGACCTGTACGACTTTGGGGAATACAGAACTGCCAAATGTCTGCATCGTAAAGGACCTCGGCATCAACCTTAACTCAGATTTAAAGGCATCCCACCACTGCGATGGCATTACAAAAAATTATTTTCTCTAGTTGGCAATTATAAATTTCTATTCACATCTGGTAGTTTCCCAATTATGTGCTGGGCCTTCCAGGTCTTTGAAAGACTGAGCTTGGAGTACACGAGCTAGGTGTGGTCCCCCTCATTCTTCGGCGGTATTGATGATGCAGAATGCGTGCAGCGCAGGTTCACCAGAAGGTTATCTGGCTTCAAAAACCTGCCCTACAATGTTCGCTTAGAGCGCATAGGCTTGGAATCGCTAGAACTGCACCTTCAGCGAGCGGACCTCCTCCTCACCTACAGGATTGTCCACAAGCTCCTTTCTATTGGCTTACCTTTTTTTGAAGGTATACTCGCGGCCATGCCCTAAAACTGGTGATCTAGCAGTCTCGTACGAGAGTGTCGAAAAGGATTCTTCTCTTTTCGGGTCACATCGGCTTGGAACTCCCTTCCCGGAGAAGTTTTCTTGGCTCGCTGTCCCGAGCTCTTCAAGACCCTACTCAAGGGCCTGCAATTTGCAGAAATTGTTTAAGCGCAAGGTCTTCCGCTAACTACAATTAGCCCGGGACCAGTATAAGTAGCACCTGCTCTTCTGTCTTCCCAGTCACTATCGTGGCTAAACCAGTATTATCTAATTATCTTATACCACTGATAAAAAACCATAATGGCGCCCAAAAACCATTTATTCCTGTTTAATTCTATAATTTGACATTGCGTGAATGAATTCAAACGAAACTTGGTAAGACTATACTTTGTCCTTGAAGCTAAAGACATGCATGCATGTAATAAAAAACCAAAATGACGCCCAAAAACCTATTTCGGCTTGTTTTTAACGCGATAATGTGGTATCAAAATATACAAATTCGAAATAATTTGGATCCAGTTGATAAAAAGTTTAAATGGCGGCCAAAATACTGTTTTTGCCTGGTAATTTCAAGTTCGTCACATTGTAGTGGTGATATGAAAACAAAAATGGCTGCTAACAAGTTGTTACATTCGTCTCCGAGATAATTCCACTGACTATTAGATCAAAGGTTAAATGAAAAACCTGTCCATTGCTATAACCCGTAGCAATGGTCAAGTTTTTCATTTAACGTCTGAAGTAATAGTCGGTGGGATTAGCTTGGCAACGAATGTAGCAACTTGGTGGCAGCCATTTTTTTCCGACATCTACTTTGATTGGCTAAAACTTGGCGTGTTCTTTCACCCTTTTGGGTTTTGTTTCAGATATCACTTGCTTGTGATACAATGCTCAGTTATCTACTACCTGGCCAAGTTTGGTCGAAAAATATTGAATAGGAATGGATGTATTGATTTCTTTATTTTTACTGGAGTGCGAACTTCAATCACATTAGAAAACAAAAACGAACTCGTTTGATGCTTACGGTAAGGTTTAACTGATAAGCAAAGGAACACAAATAAACTTTTCTGTAAGGTTTCAGATACTGCAGTGTTGCTGTACTGTTTAGTCCACGTGAAACTTTACTGCTGTACTCAATTTTTAACATTTTTACGTTTTACATTCTGTTGGCTAAACGACATTGCTGGAAAATGTTAAAAAACTAATCGTCTGAGTGAGCTTAGCGCAACTGTGCAGGTAATTTAGGGTTCGTGCGAGTCATTGAAAACCTGGAAATGTCCTGGATAGTAACAAAAAAATCCCATGCCAGGAAAAATGTTTCAAAATCTTGAACAGTGATAATGTATCATCAGTAGGGTGATAAATGGAAAGTAGACGACGTGACTAAAGAAGACTGAAAAAATTTATCCAAGAAAGTCGTCGAATGTGCAGCCTTACATTATTCTACCTTTGTTTGGGCATGAAAAGTTTTGAAATTTTGGCTCTGGCTTTAATTGCATTTGCGCATGTATAATGGTTGGGTGCAGCAGTAAGGTAACTTGGACTAAACAGTACAGCAACACTGTAGTATATGAAACCTTTTGTGAAAGTTTATTTGTGTTCCTTTGCTGCTTTGACTTCGGGTCAGTTAAGCGAATTCGTTTTTGTTTACTAATTCACGCTACTTTGGCATACCATGCAGTTTATATTAGCTTGTTTTAATGTTTTGTATCTTTAACAATCACGGTTTGCACATACATGAAAATAGCATTACAAACGGTTGCAATCGTTTTAGTTAATGACTCTCCAAACGTCAAACTACCAAAGGAACATATTGGAGTTAAAAGTGCCTCGAACACCAAGTTTCATTTGTATCTGTCGCATAAATTATTTTATATGAGCGAAATTAGTCGGTAGCCAGTATAGTAGGATAGTATAGTAAGATAGTATAGTAGGATAGTATAGTAGGATCAGCAGTAGTAGTAGTAATCAACGGTCTTCATGCAGTTTATCACACTGAAACAGTTTATGTACTTAATTCAAACACAACTGTTGCTTATCAGGACATAAGACTACCCATTTTCAACAACTTTCAAGCTGTTTCATCGCATAGGTATTTAGCCTCACCATCTTTAAATACGCTCAACTCGGGTTTCTAAGTATCAAATCTAGTGGCCGCCATGCAACAATGCTGGAACTTATAATGAATTTCTTACAATGAAGTTAGACAATTGAATTTAATGGGTGAACCACGAGCATGGTCAGGTAGTAGGAATGGTCAGGTTTTTGATTAACCTTTGATCTAATACTCGGTGGGATTAGCTTGGCAACTAATGTAGTAACTTGGTGGCAGCGTTTTTGGCTCTGATATCACTACTTTGATTGGCTGAAACTTGGCGGGTTCTTTCACCCTTGTGGGTTTTGTTTTAGATAAAGATTATTACACAAAAAACCAAGTATTCGATGAGTTGTGTGCATATTTAAAAAAATAAAATGTTATTTTTTTTTAAATATAAAATAACAAATTCACAGAAATACACTAGGAAGTTGTAGGAATCTAATATTTTTCAAGATTGATTCTGCTTAATTGTGAAAATGTCTGCACTTTAACGGCGTGTATGTTCAAAAATAAAGTAGCTTTTTTGCTTGAAATGACCAATGTTCATTATAAACTGTGAAAAATAGAAATAAGGAAGTATGCTAGTCTGTTGTGAAAACGCTTCTAGATTTTGTCTTACGATGGTGTTCGAGTTTTGTTAAGTTTTCTCGCCAGTTTGACCCCTGTAGCAGTCATTTACCTTGTGAAGTAAATAAGGGTCAAATTTGGTGGGGGAAGGGGTGGGGGCGTGGCATCTGTCTTATAGGGAAAGACTTCCAAAACATTTATCTAAAGTATTTCTTTAGTTATGTGTTTCCGCATCTGACGACAGTAAAATGTTTCAGGGCCTTTGTCGTTAATTTTGTCAGAATCGTGGTTCAAATTTCATGATGTCATCACTAAATGTTTCCTGTCCGAAACGTAAGACAAAGTGATTTTGTGATATATGTGATTTTGTACCTTATGACGCGATTTTTTTGTCACCAGCTTCCGGTCTATTACTACCTTTAATAATAAGTAATAACGATTATAAAAATAATATTACTTTTCAAGCCCATTTGAATTTCCATCCTGTTCATAGCACCTTTTATATGCAGAAAAAGATAAGAAAAGTCAACAGTATGTTGCAAAGAAAGTGTTGAGTGAAACTGACGCAGTGGTGTTACGTATACAGGTAGGCAAGGTACGCATTGCGTACGGACCCAGACTGCGGGTCCCCAACTAACCTGCAGTACAGCCGTTGTAAACATGCTGACTGCGGAGTTAGTCAGACTGCCCCTACGTTCGAGTTCCATCCTTCCCCGCAGGTAAAGTCTGAGGCCCGGTTCCATCACATCCATAGTTTCCTCAGTACTGAGTGTGCTATAGCAAATAAAATGAGTGTCACAGAATTGTTGCATCACATATAGTTCGTCGAACACGTTGATGATAATGAATGATTAGACAATCTTCAGTCTACAACCAACTTTATGCTTTTAAAGTTAAGTGCCAGTTATAGTTTGCTTTAGTTTACGAATACTTGAAAATTTGTAAGGTGGGCTCAGAATTGAAACTTGAAATTGGCTCCTAAGAATGGTAGGCTACATCAGTTGCGCACCCACCTCCTTTACTCATTTTCATTGACCTTTTTTTTTTACTCCTCTCCTCCCCTCAACCCCCTCTTACGCCCCAAAATATATAGCAAAATATATAGCAAAATATATGCTACTGGCACACATTCATGTTTGTGGAAAAATAAGTTTCTTTGGGGGAGGGGGGAGGGGGTAGCTAAGAAAATTTTACGAAGGGGCCCAGCCTAAGTTCGTTAACGCCACTGACATCACTTTTGAAGTGACTGATGGATTCATCTTGTGACCACAACAAGCTGATGCCCTTTGAAACTGACGTTGAACAGGGTTGGCCTCGTGATTTTGGATGGTGGGTATGAGTGAATCATCGAAGCAGCTTTTGTTCGTTTCGTTTCACATGACTTTTGTATATCTATTTTCCAGGAATGAGTTGAATATGCTCAGACAATCTACAATGCTACAATGCTACACTGTCCAATTCCGACGCCGAGTTCCGCTTGTTCGTTGTCATGTAAATAAGAGAAAAAAAAGAAAAAAGCTGTGTTAAAGGGACCGGCTTTTTCACACACGCGAAACAACCTAGCAATGCAGTCTTGAATGCCGAACCTGCGGATTGATAGTTGACGCAATATCCGCCGTCTGGCAAACGCGTGACCTCAAGCGTGAATCAACGTGCTCACGCATTAAAAATGAAATCGTAAACAAACCAGGGTGGTAGAAATCCACCATGATTTTGCAAGCGTTGCAACGCTAAGAATATTACGGAAACGTTCCAGTTTCTATGATGTTTTCCTGTTGTGTTTATGTTGGGATAGTTCCACTATAATGTGTGCAAATTTAGTAAGAAGGTGGTAGTTGGTTAGTAGAGGGTTCTTTTTTTTTTTGAGGAGCTGCATACAACCGTATGCATTAAAAAAAAAATACTGTCACTGGCATCACGAAATTCCTTTTGTGTAATTATTCTATTTTATCCATTCCTTCCTCCCCCCCCCCCTCAACGCCCCAACCAAAGAAATCTTCTCTCCTCCTTCAAAAAAGTTTGGTTGGGGTATAACAACTAACGCTGAAACTTTTGGAAATGAGTGGGAGTGGGCGTATTAAATAAATATGTAACGGGGAAGGGTTTTTCTGTGTATGCGTGTCGGGGGGGGGGGGAGATGGGTGGAAGGGATTGGGGAGGCACCACTATAAACGACTAACGTTCAAGTATTTTAAAAAAAAGTAGGTCTGGGGAAAGAAGTTTGTTGCCGTAACATATTGCAACTGGTAGGTTGGTCAAACTTTTTATTTCACTAGTTTATTTTTACCGTCAGTAAATATCGTACATGTAAAGAAGAGCTGCTACTTGTTTGCATTAAAAAAAAAAATTACATAATGTTAGTGTCATTACGAAGTTCGTTTTGTGCCATTACCCTCCCCCCTTCGCCCCCACCGGAAGAAGTTCTTTCTTCCTTCCACGCCAAACATAAGTTGGGGTATAACTACAATAGAATTGAAACGTTTGGAAGTGGGTGTGGGTGGTTAAAAAATAAACTGTGGGGTTAGTAGTAGGAGTATTTTATAAAAAGGAGTATTCTATAAAAAAAAATACCGTCAATGGCATCTAGTTCATGTTGTCCCATACTTCCCCCTCCAACCGAAGAACTGTGTTCTTCTCTGACGTTGTATGTACGATTTCATTTAAAATCTACTATGAATGTCATCATTTTATGCCATTATCCCCCTTGAAATTTCTGGAAGCTACATTTTTATGAGTTACTTACTGTTATTTAAAAAAAAATACTGCGAGTGTCATCGTCATGGCCTATTGTTTAAATACTCACCAAAGTAAAATAAATGCCAATTTCTCTCACTCTCTTAAAAAACCTAACGAAAAAAGTTTGGTTGTAGCAACAATTACTGGCGGTAGGTCTGTAGAAGCCTATTTTTTTTAGGAGTTGATCTTGTTTGCAGAAAACAAAGTACTGTCAGTGTCTACATGAAGTTCATTGTGGGGGGGGCCCCCCCCCCCCCCCCGGGGGGGGGGGGGCAAAAAAATTGGTTATAGCAACTGTAAACGACTACGGCCTATCGTTCAATTAAAAAAAAAATTAGCCTAACGAAAAATGTTTTGTTGCCGTAACATTGAAACGGTGGAAGAATTTTTTTCACAAACAAGGGTGCAATTTTGTGGGCCTAAACAAGCAATATATTTGAACTAACAAGTCGGGCATTTTCCTCCCGCCATCCCTACCCGTTCATTACATAGGTGCAACGAAGGAGCACTCTACAACGCTAAATGCTAAATCCCTATGTTTCAATAGTAAGCAAGTTAACAGCCAAGAAAAAATCTAGCCATATCTTCTTCCGCCTCAAATTTATTCTCGGCATTCAACTATGACCACTTTTCAGTTTCCTTATTTACATCTACACGCGATAAATGTCGATCGCGTTCCACTTTGGAACGTTTCTTTCCCGATTCTGTGGCGTGTTTGCTCTTCGTGTGCGTTTGAAGACTGTAGAAGCCATAACTGCTGGTTCACGTGCTCGCGACGTGACCTGGCGATGCTGTTGACAAAAACGAGTTCACGTTAATTCCCACATGCTATGACGGCGTTCCCTTGCGTCATAAATTGATGCTGTAAGGTCATAGTGCGTGGCATTTGGCGGGAGTTAGCTTAAACGCTGGCAGCCGTGAGTAACGTAAGGGAAACTACAGGTATGCGTCACTTTCAACGCTGGAATTGGGCACGTGGACCTCTTTTTTGATAATTATTTAACGATTTCTAATACCCCCGGTAGTGTATCGAGAAAATTTAATAAAAATGGCCAACTGAGAGGATGTCAATCACAACAACAATCCCTATAATTTTACATGAACGGGCTGGGTTGCTTATCGTTTTCAGTGGAATCGTGGTCATTCGATCCTATTACCTTCGGTCGAATGATGGATTTAATGGGTTTGACCCCATTTGCATCCCCATTTTTATATCAATTTGTTTATCTGGATAAATTTTCCAACGATTGTTTAAAAATTGATGATAAAAAAAAATCAGCTTGTTTCCTGAATATTACGAATTAAACGCCCCATTCCATTTTATCGAGTAGCGAATTTTTACACCACTATTTTTAGCCATCTTGTGTTGTTTGATGAACTCTTCAAGGTAACCAGAACCGTTCATTTCACTCACCAAAAACGACTAACTGTTCGAAAACCAACATTCTTTTTTCTAACATTATAGGTGGAACCCACATCTCATGATTAGCAGCAGTGGGTTTAAGTGCAACCCAGCATTGTCCGTCGAAGAAGGCCCTGTTTAATTTGAAACATGTACCAATTTTCCTTCATGGAACCCTCAAGTTCTCACTTTGCTTTTGTGCATCACTGAAATAACACCTTTCTTCCTCCACATCAAATTATAACACACTCTCACAGACCAAAACTACTTTGGACACATTCATTCTGAAAGTCTGTGCCTCTGATTTGATCCCAACGATTTTCATATTCATGACTGAAAATGTAAGCGGATACAAGTAATATTGGATTGAGCTATGGCGGTGTAAACAGGTGATGTCATGATGACGAGCAAACATGGCATTGTGGTGGGGCACCATTCACAGACCTAAGCGCGAAACGTAAAAAAAAAAAGACTCCTCTGCTACGGTTAAAAACATTACAACAACAAAAATCTCTGCCAAAAATGACGCCAAATTTCGAAATGGATTCGTATCAAGAATGAGTAATGTCAATACCCGATAAAGAACAGGTCGACTCATGGTAACGGTCAAACGTCAGTTTTGCGATAATTTTATTAAGAATTGACTGATTTTGATCATTATCTGCACCATTTTAAATCTTTTTCGATAGCTTTCGAAAGTTAGTGATTTCAAGGCGGTAGCTTAAAGGTGGGTGCTCACCATCAGGAAACATTAGGACCCATTATGGTGCTATCTAGCGTCTGTGATATTGTGTACGGTTGCAGCAAAGGAAGGAATGCTCTAAGAAATGTTTTCAAAGACACAAACGTCAGCTAAACTTAGTCCATATATTTTCATCTGGACCTGTACCAACAATAGGTATTATAAACTGGACCAGTAACCAACAGTAGAATCTGTTCAAGTGGACATCCAGTAAGAATTGTTTCATCAGCTGGTGAACTTGTTAACTCGACCGGCAGAACCAGTAGATTTTTTTCAACTGGACCAATACCATTAGGTAAATATCAGCTGGACCAGTAGCAATTGTCAACAGCATTTAACTGGACCAGTAACCAGTGTTCAACTGACCCAGTAACTCCAGTAGAAAATGGTTCATCATTGGTGAACTAACTGTAGATATTTTCAATTGGACCTGGATATTAACCACTGTAAATGGCATTTAACTGGACCAGAAACCAACTAGAATCTGTTCAACTAGAACTGCAAGTACTGTAGGATTTGCCAACAGGCAACTGATAAAATGGTTAATAGGACCAGCACAACCAAGAGTTTTTCAACTGGACCAATGGCTGCAGGAGATAATTTCAACTATACAAGTAGCAAAAGCTAAAGGCATTTAATTGGACCAGTAACGAACAATAGAATCTGTTCAACTGGACCAGTAACTTCAGTAGAGCACAAGTTCAAAAGTTCAGAAACTGCAGAAAATTCGTTACCGGATAATATGGTGACTGGATGGTAGGTACAAAGCCAAACTAAGCAGGACGGCTACACCCTCCTATTTTCCATCTTGCCACTTTTTTTCCTTGAAGTGCCTTTTCACTGTGCAAAAGACCCTGTTGAATTCAGCAGTATATAACTGCACTGTAAAAAATATTTCCGTTTTTTTACGGTGACAGTCAATGGTAACACTCCTAACAGGAAAATGAATGTAATTTAACAGACGTCCCGTTATCTTGAGCAACGGTTAAATTTACGGAGCATTAATTAAGTAAAGATGAGTTGAAGTCAGGCTAAATAGTAATTATCAGTCTAATTACGGTACTTTATTCCGTAAAATATATTTACAGGCATGTTCCGTAAATATTTACGGACGTTGTACGGTGAAAATGCGGAAATTTTTAACAGTGTGTGTATGCTCTGTGACTAAATCCCAAAACCCTGAGTGTTCTTTTTTTTTGTGTAGCATTAAAGTGCTTTAAGTAAGAGAAACACGTAGATCTCAAAAAGTACTGCACAGAACTCCAACCAGAGGTGCGCTTAAAACGAAAAGTGAATAGTGGTGGCTTGGTTGATTGTTTTTTCGCCAGCGACAGCGAAGGTAGCCAGCGACAGCAAGTGGCAAAATCAACTTAAAAAACAATGGTGCATGCACGTATCATCCGACTTTGGTGTGTCAAGACTCAAAGCGGTTATTTTTATTGCTGTTTACTGCAATGGGCCCCATACATATTAAAATTCCTTTCTTTTGTTGCATTTCTTTTCAGTGAACGGTTATTAAATGTCATCTCAGAATTAAAGCAACATTAACAGTTTTAGAAACTGCTTTGAAAAAAGTGACATGGAAGATTACCCTATAAATAAACTAGCTGTACCCACGCAGGTCATCTGCGCATGCGTGAACGAAATAATACTATACTGGGTAGTATGAAATGCAAACGCCCCCTGGTCCTCTAACCCCCCTTCCGGCCAAAGCCCCCCATTGTGTGATCTGACTACACCCCCTCCCCCCCAGGCACATGCGGTGGTTGGTCTTAGAAAAGTAAATCGTGTTTTCAATGGAGGGTGCCACTATTATTCTCAATGTGACTGTATTGCCTGTTTCTCCGTCTTGATACCCAGCGCGTTAAGTCCACAACAACGATTGTGCATGCAGTGATTGTTGCTCAACCAAATTTGAAACTATTCACCTCTACTCTTAATAGCCAGCATTATTAAATTTATTTTCCTATTTGACAGGCACTGAAGGCGATAGTCTTCATCTTTTGTGACCATTGTTAACGATGTCTTATTCTCAGCGTGGCAAGAAATAAGTATAGATTCCTTGGCAAATCAAGTATAAATTATATTCCCGTTCTTTTTAATTTGCATGTAATTTGTGCTTGATCCATTCAGGAGAACAACGCTACGCGGTTAGTAAAACATTTCTCAATAAAGACCTGTTCTAATAAGAAATATCGTGACTTGCTGGGTCAATTGTCAGGGCTTAGGTTACTGGCTCAGTAAAAGCTCTCTTCTTACTATATCAACACGCAGATCTTACTGGTTCAGTAGGCTGTTGTTACTGGTCCTGTACCCTGGTTGGGGTACAGGACAGTTATTAACCCGAAGTTGGGGTGAGCAGAACGAGTTGGTACTTTTTTGTGGACCAGTAACAACAACCCCGCTGGTCTGGTAAGAACTGTTCCTTGCACATTAAGACACTTCGTCAATTAGGCAACCATTTTAATAGTATTATAAAAGTCTCTATAGGTGCTAAACATGTAAGGCAATTATTTGTTTAAAAAAGGGTAAAGAGGGTAAAAAAGGGAAAAACGAAACTTAATTCAACTGCAAATGCCTACCAAGGTTAACCCAGTTGACCTTTTCTTCATCGGGAGAATCACGTAAAAACAGAATTTCACGTGAATGGGAAATTTCTTATTTAATGTAAAAAATTCGTCGTACATTTCTAATAAAGTCCTTTGTAAGCAAATTAAAAAAAAAAAGTGTCACTGTGAATGTTTCGTTTTTTTTTATTCAATTTTTACTTCTAAAGAAATGCAGGTGTTTCACACGGGAGTGATTTACACCTGAAAAAACAAAAACGTCAGAATTGATCTGGGGGTCCTCGCCAACAAATTAACCTAAAACATCTGTTTATTTGTCGTTTGTTTAGTGGTGACGCAAACATCCAATATGGCAACATCATGTATGACCGAAGAGTGGTCAGGGGCTCAATGGCGGCTGCCCAGCAACACACTGTGACTGTGGTAAGTAACATTTCCTTTAATTCCTTAGCATGACGCGAACTGTAATTTTACAATTGGGGAGCATTTTATGCCAAGACTAGTAATGCATCTCTGCAGTTTAAGTTCGTTGCACGTCCTTGTGGTGGCGGAATGGTCATTGTCATGGCAACACCGCCATGTAAGAAGAGTAGCGAATGTGATGCGCAGGGGCGGCGCTACGACCAAATTTCTACTAGAGGCACTGGCTGGGCATGCCTGTAATAACCCGGGCACGGATCTAGGAATTTATATTGTGGGAGGGGGGGAGCAAGACGACAATTGAGAGCTTTTTTTTTGGGGGGGGTCTATTTGTAGTTTGTTCAACCGACAAAGGATCATTTTCCCGCCACACCTTAGGTTGGGGGGGGGGCCCTACCCCCTCCCCCCTTATTCTCGTTTCTGATGCTGTTAAAAGCTACTAAACATATTTTTTTTTGTTGGGCGGGAAATTTGCCAATGCAGCAAATTTTTTGTGTTCAAATAAACTTTTCGCGTCTCTAAATTGAATGAGGTCATTTTAAAACTTACCCCTTATTTATGAAGTACGTAATACA
Organism: Lithobius niger; assembly: GCA_023313725.1. Taxonomy (NCBI): domain Eukaryota; kingdom Metazoa; phylum Arthropoda; class Chilopoda; order Lithobiomorpha; family Lithobiidae; genus Lithobius; species Lithobius niger. Next base: position 21,702 of record JAHWFP010210498.1, read on the forward strand.
TAATTCATGGAACCTAAGAAACCTCGAAAGGGGGGAATGGACGGGATGGATCCGCTACTGATCCCGGAGAATACGATCATAAATCCCTGTTTACAGTTTAAATTAACAGTCTTAATACTTCAGCGGGCAAGCTAACGGAAAACACCATACAACAGGGAAAAACTAAAAAGAAAACAGCCAGTATAACAATTTTCATAATCATGTTAAAATGCTCTTGATTAACTATTTATAAGTTTACACTGTTACTAAGAAAATGTGTTTATAAATGTGACTGAATATTTAAAGGAACCCTTTTATCAGCTACAAGTCTACAACAATGTTTCTGTACTCAATGCCCTGCGGCAGCGGCCTGCTGAACAGTTGAAAACCGTTTTAACAAACGACTTCACAACTGATTTTTTTTTTACGAGGGCACGTACCCGTTCACTGTTATTTTTACCCGGGTCTAACGCCGCTGGTGATGCGATATTGATGTAATCGTCTGTCATATCGTGACAAAACATGGCAACGATTGCGTCATAATTACGTCATTTTCCATGTTCGAGACTGACGAATGACTTTCCCCTGGATAGCTATCTTCGATGTTGCTTGGTAAATGTATGCAATTATATCAGTCCGTGACAGTAAGAAATTTTCTCTAAAGTAACATTTTCCCCAGTTGCTTCTGAACTCATATAATTTACAATTTCCATGCCACTCGAAGAACCAGAATCGACGCCATGTTGGAATTTCACAATGTTGGTAGATGTAAGAATGCATGACAGGATAGTTGTGTAAGTACATCCTTGAGCGTTATTTAACAATAGCTCGCTCATCTACAAGCAATAACTTAGTTATGAAGTTGGAAATTGTATTAACAGGTGTGTGGCAGTA
>JAHWFP010210500.1:0-12105 GCA_023313725.1 Lithobius niger
CCCCTCCCAAGATCTGAGATTAACATTAAAACTGGGCAACTTTAAGAACCTCGATTTGTTTCTACTGATATAAGAAGGCCCCTCTTTCTCGCCTCAAGACGGGTAACGTTGGTTTGTATGAAAATGCTCTCAAAAACCCAAATTCGTTCTAGAGCCCAGTGTTTCTTTTCATGCCGCCCGCCCCCCCTTCGGCCCCGGGCTGCCGAAAATTAGTTACAGAGAAGCTGGACAAATAAGTAAGGAATTTGCTGCCATTACGAAAATTTCTTAAATTAAGCTTTTTCAATGCATGAAAAATCACTGAAACTGTTAAAAATGCGTACTTTTCCTATTTTCACATTTTTTTGCCCCCTCCAAACAAAATTGCTGGATGCGCCACTGCCTTTCAGGACAGTTTGCGCGACGTGGTCAGCGTCGTGGTAGCGTGGACGTAAACAGCAGTCGACATGTAAAGTTCGATTCCCGACCGACTGAATTTATTTCGTTTAGATGGCTCACACTTATTTTCGCTGCAGTCCCCGGATGTTACGACGGGTGTTGCTACGAATTTTTTCCGTCTAGACAACCTGACACGGCGTTTGTTTGTTTGTCTTTTAAGCGTTGCACTTATTGACAACATCGGTTGTTTTTAACACGTGACCACTCTCCTATGGCTTGATGGAGATTCGTTAACTGCGCAACGATCCATTCAACCTTTCCTTAAATTCGATCACTATGGCAACGCGGAAGGGATCGCGCCCACACTTCAATAAAGGGCAATTTAAAATAGCGCAGGCGGTATGCGAAATAGGGACGGAAAAGGATTGAAATATGGAGGGAAAAAAAACCTGTTTTTGTTTTGCTGAAAAGAATCTGTATTTTCCCCACGAAGCGACATTTCGTGAACTAGCTGTGGCTGACGGCAAAGCGAGTTAGAATTTTATTCTGCCGCCCCCGATTTTCACCTGTGACATTTTTACCCAGCAGATGGTGGCGTCAGCGGGGGATCGATGGCCAATATTGATTCATGGATTGACTGACCCACCGAACGAACACAATCAACCTAGGAAACCAATATCGTATTATAATTATACAAAGCACAAATAATTCGCTGTAAAGATGTAACGATTGTTATTTGGAACCAGACATTACGTGTGTTCATCAGTCTTTCTAACCTGGCGTCTGTCCGTCTACCCGTCGTGAGGGGGAGTTTGAACCAGATTAAAGGGGGTGCTTTGGGTGCTGAAACTCCGGGCCACAGGCGGAAAAAGGGACTCAAAAGTGCCTCACGGTCACGGGAAAATAAAGTTATATCAACAAAATCTCTAAAAAATTATTGTTTTTCTCCCGGGGGTAGGTTCACAATAAATCGTAATTATCAGGTCTCTACGACGGTTAATACGGCGCTGGGGGGATACGCCGCTGCCATTTATAAGGCATAGATTGTACGCCGGGGGTTGATATAAGTAAAAATCCACCCCCCCCCCCCCCATCCCCGATACCCGGAATTACGAGTAAAATATCTGACAAAAGTAGCGTTTTAAAGGTTTCAGAGGCACAAAACTTCTGATATTGAGTTGTTATGCAGGGTTCCAAGGATTTTAACTCTTCCCCCAACAAATGTCCTGGGTGCGCAACTGAAAATTGGACGTAGGGTTTTGGTGATATTGGACTCGTTAATATTAAAATTCGTAATACGTCTCGAACGCAACCATAAGTTTTGCCACTATTTAGGGAAATCTTTCAGAAATTGATGTACAACTAAAGGATTAGACGAATAAAAGCGAGACTTATTAAAATGCCCGTCCAATCTTTCAATGGTTGACAACCGTTGCAGCACAAATTCACACAATACAAATTCGCGATTTTGTTTTTAACAGTTTCCGTAGCCTTACGTCATCTTAACCAAACCAGCGCTCGTAAATAAAGCGGCTCAATTTTAAATCCTTTTACAGACCTTCTTGAAGCATAAACAATTGTCTTGCAAGGGAAGGTGCAAAGGTTCGAACCGGAAAATTCGAACCGGAAAATTCGAATCCGGTAACCTCCGATCATGGGCTGAGCAAAAAACACAGAATTGACCTGCCGAAAGACGTCGTATACATTTCCAGACCATTTCAGGCGTCCTAAATTAAAATTTCTAGGCCTTTTCAACGTTCCTAAATTTAAATTTCCAGGCCATTTCAAGACTTTTTAAGGCTTCTAAACATAAATTTCCAGGTCATTCAAGGATCCTCAATTTAAACTTCCAGGGCATTTAAAGTCAAGCCTTTCTCGCGCGTGCTATATACAGATGATGCTTGTGTTATTAACATTGTTTTGTTTAATTAAAAAAAAACTATACGAGACAACACAGTAACGCTTCACAATAAAATCGAAGACGTTCGTATTGGGTAGTAGCATTAAACTTCAGTAAGAATATGTTGGTATAAGCGCATATTTATCTTATTTCGTTAATTTACAGATTCATGTTTTTACGTCCAACTTACTCTTTAAAACATTTTGCAGACCGGTTTTTTTTTAACCTTTCTTTTTATGTGTTCAACCATGTTTAAAGTCAGGAGGATCGACTATTGGCTAAATGTGATTGAATAATTTGCCAATCGAGCACTCGTGATTTTCCCTGCCGAGATGGTCTTGGTTTGGTGCCCGACAGCCTGATTACTTGTCACTCCCGTCATATTCCATTAAGCATGATACACAGGAAACGGAAATCGTGTGACATCACATGCTGCTTGAACAGGAAAGAGAGATGGTGGCGTTTCATCATCCGTGTCTTGGTAATCGGGTATGATCTAAAGTCGATTGAAGCTTGGGGTCTGATCTAAAGTCGATAAACTTGCCCTGAAAACTCGCCCAATATAATCATGCTGCAGTAAATCGCCGGATGCCACGACGGGGATTTGTTTATGTGTAGTTTTTTTTTTTTTTTTCCGTTATTCCTCAGTTTCATTTTTCGTTATGAGTTGTGTGACTGAATATAATATCGCTTAGCGAGGGTACGCTTATTACAAATCTTCAGATTTTTAATTACAGATGGAGTGAATCACTATTTTCGTAACCGTGACTTAGTGTCTCGTGACCGACTGACTCAATAGCTCAACTGACCCACTGATTTGGAGATCCAGATGGTTCAACTGGCCCGTACTAACCAATTGACCCGAACTGACCCAAATTCATTTACGAATTCAGGAAATGGAATTAAAAAGGCACTGTCACCGAATGAAAGTCTGCAGAATCCGGCAACATCTGTCGCTATCTACTACTATTTAGCATTTGCTTGCATCAAAAGAAGGAATGCACAACGCCATTTCTTTTAATGAAACAAACAAGCCACTGGCTCCTTAAAGCAACATCCGGCCTGCCTTATAACCTTCCGCCTGCCTTATATCAGCCACGTGCCGATCGCATCAGAGCATTTACCATAGCCAAGGTCAACTGATACAGTAGCTTCGTTCCTCTCAGCGAAGAACTCAGCTTCTGTCTCAGTTGGCATTGCGCCTAATAGACAAGCCAGCGTGAACGCGTTGATTGTGTCGTCAAAAACCGGAATGATTCTTGTATTTTAAAATCACAATTTATAATTTTCTAGACTAGTGTCTTATAATTTGCTTCGGCGATCTATTGGAATAATTAATTTTAATTTTTACTGCATTAGTCTTTTAGATTTTTGATCTCATTATAATTACTAGCAAACTATTAAAATCAGTACTGCGCACACACAGATAAAACTTCAACATCATTGTAAGCGCACAAAGCACCATATACGTTCTGGAAGAACGTAAATAAAGTTCCCCAAAATTCAACAGAAAATCTCCTAGACGCCACATTTTAAAACGGATTTTTAGCAAGGGAAAGATTACCGGTAAGTAAATATACCTTTGGGGCCGTACTTGATGTGGAGGATCGAGAAAAATGGCGCTGGGAGGTACATCCCTTTAATTATTGAGAGAAAATTTACAGCTTTTTCCTGAGAGCAAGCTGTAAAGATTAACAATATCATTGTCGCTAGATGGCACCACGGTAGATGCGTACGATTTTCTGTTGGTGGAAAAGAGTCTTTAACAGTGACTGGCGTAACACATTTACGAATTTATTATTACACTATTGTAAAATTATTCATTCGTCCATTTTAAATTTAAAAAATATAACTTAGTATCCGACTTATTAAAATATTTATTTAGAAAAGTTACATTTGTTATTAGTGTACGGTTTCAAAAAGGTCGATTTTAACTTCAACTAATTCTATACCAGAACCGAAAGTTTTCTTATGTATGGTGCATGGATGCAGGGTGAAAATGGGAAAAAATATATACTTATTTCTCGCCATGCTCAGAATAAGACGACGCTAAATGGTCGCCCTTCATTAAACAGAAGCCTAACAATGACCACAAAGTTGAAGACAATGGGCTTCAAGCAGTGTCTTTCTGTCTTTATTCTTTATTTGAGCTTATTGGTCTCACACCATGCGCTCACGATAAACAAATTTAAACACTAATACACATAAGCCAGCGCTCACAATAAACTAAGTTAACCACTAATGCACATACGCCAAAACTCAACTCAATTACACCCACTGGCAAGCCCCAGAGACCAGCCTCCGGACTGGTACGAAACTTGTCAACACTCAAAACGACCCGTCGCCCTACAAAACCTGACAACAGCACGTAAACTGCGACGAGTGAAACATTGTCTGGGCAGACCAGAAGAACAGCGCCGTTTCCCCCTAAATATGGTGGCCGTCTGTGCTTATCCCATAGAGTGAATTCAAACAGATAATGGCCCCCTGTCTCCTCTTTCCCACAGACACAGAGTGGCGTGGTCCTCCAACCAAGCCTATGCATGTGGGCACCCAACAACACATGACCTGTTCGCAAACGGTACAGCAGGGGCATCTCTCCGAGGAAGTTCTGCAAGAGAGCTACCCGACACTACCTCCGGATGGATACCAAACCATGTCCTTCCCACAGCACCATCCCTCCATTCGGCCTGCCACTCATCCCCAGCCCGGCTTGGCTGACAGCACAGGACGCAGGTCCTGGGAGCCCACCAAGAAGCTAACCACACTTGCCCTGGATGCCGTGCCTTGACGGGTAAGACCATCAGCAGCCTCATTGCCACGGATGCCAGCGTGACCTGGCACCCACTGAATCGATACATCGATACCGCCAGGCGTTGAAAAACTTCTATCCAATGTCCAAAACCAATGGGTGCCAAACCTCAGGGCACGTTTGGACCTCAAAGTGAGTAAAGACCGTGAAACTGCATACTTGAAGATCGTGTCCAATGTCCAGGTCAATAGACAGCTCAACAAGCTCTCCAATAAACGCTGATGGTAGACCAGGGAGATGGTAAAAGTACCCCAGCTTAAAGTGTGGAACGCTAATCCCAGCTTCCCCCTACCACGTATCACGTAGGAAGGAGGCATCACAATAGATACCAACTCCATGCCCAGATGCAGTCTCTAACGCAGAACAGCATAGCACCACGTCCAAGGACAAGGAGGTGACACAAAGGCAGGAGTCGTGAACCGGACCGGGCAGAGACTCAACAGCAGAGTCGCACCCAGACCCGGAGTTCCAAAACATTTCCGGGCCTCTGGGCCCAGCAAGCAGTAATACAACAAAATACGGTTCAGGGGGTCCTTACTACCCCTAGCAACTGCCCTTAAACAAAGAGAACTAAGTAACTCACGAGCCCTATGTGAGTCAACAGTTCGCCTGCTCCCACCAACAATGCCAAGAAGGGTGTTGAGGGTAAGCAACCTGTTGCTGCGAACGATCATGGTAATAATGGACAGTGTTAACATTTCTTAAACTGTTTAATTGTTTCGGACGTCAGTCGGTCTGCCGATAAACGGTGTTGCTTGTGTGACGGTCGTAGTGAATTCGTATTGTTTTGGCGAAAACTTGTTGTTGTGGCCGGTAGATGCCGCCACAGATCTACGTCGGTCCCTCTTGCGAACCTTTTGTCTTCCCATTGTATTGCGTGATTGGCACATAATTAATTAGCGTCTGATACGGGACATTCGCTAGGCTTGCGCGTAGTAAATTTACCGCGCTTTTCGTTGTTGTTGTCTCAGCGGCCAATGGACTAACTCCTGTGGATATCAGCAGCCGCTGCCATTGGATTATTGTGTTTGTGAATGCGAATTTGTCGTGCCGTTAGAATATTGTTTATTGTCGTTTGACCCTGTCACTGTTAGCGAGTTATGGAGCTAACAGGAGTGACGCGATTGTTGTTACCGTGTTTATTTTAGGCACTTTCCCGGCCGGGAAATTTTGGCGCGTTTTGCCACTCTTGTTGTGTGAATAGCAAGTGCCATTTCTATTTGGATTACCCGCCAACGCCGCTGGATATTTGCGGCTCCAGAAAAGTAGTTCCTGACAACTATTAATGTCAGGTGGTCCTTCGACTTCAAAGCCCTGTTTTGAAGGTAAGATAAAACCATTGTTGTTTTGTGTACTTTTTGCCAGATCTTAATGCATAACCGATCTCGCCCCCAACAACACAACCGGTAAAAACCCTCAGACACTCATTCAGAGATGTCTGAATTTTTATGTATCAGACTCCTCGAACCCGCCAGAAGACAAACCATAGCTATACAATAGGAAAACAATAGCTTCAATAATGCTGGCTATTAGAGCCGAGTTGAATAGTTTCAAAGTTGAGCAACAATCACTGCATGCGCGGTTTTTGCTAAGGGCTTGCGCTTGGTATCAAGACGGAGAAACAGGCAATGCAGCTACACTGAGAATAAGAAGTTTCGCCCTTCATTGAAAAGACGATTTACTCTCCTAAGAACACCAAACACCGCGAGTTTCCCGGGGGAAAGGGGGCATTCAGTACACAACAGGGGGAGTGCGGGGAGGGGACGTTTTCTTTTCATGCTGCCCAGTATAGAACTTTACTCCGCGCATGCGAATATGATCTGAGCGGGTACAGCTAGTAGATAGTTATTAGGGAAAACTGGAAAAATAGCATAAAATTTATAAAACAAATAAAAGGTATTTTTCCGCATCTTACTCAAAATGTCCGTTTAGTGCGTACAGTAATGCGCAATCACTAGATACGAAGATAGAGAAGTGAAACTACAGTGACAAATACTGTCATCCCCGGTAGCTCGTACCTCTATCTATTGTTGTGTATTGCCTTGGAAAACTGGAATTCCAATTTGACTTATACTTTTTTTTTTCATCTTACTGTTGTCACCAATTAAAGCTCTTGGAAAATACGTCAGTCTTTATCGGTACTTTCGACAATTTTGTAGAATTCCTCCAATGCATTGCTGCAATTTGAGTTAAGTCATGAGAGCTACCTTGGATTACAGGTTCGACCTCGACAAAAGCCAATGAAAAAAAAAACCGATGGAAAAAAGCCGGATGGAAAAAAGTGAAGGAAAATCAGCAAATGGGATACAATTGCAGGAAATAAGCTGAAGGGAATCAAAAAGCAGGAAAATAGCCAAAGGAGGAAAAACTGCTTGTAAATCTCATTGCTCTTTTTGTGTTGTTGTTGTTATTATAAGTTAGGTTATGTTAGGACAGTTGCTTGGCTTGAACTTCACCGAGCAAGGTAAGGAGTTTCGTCGTTTTTGCTGATTAAAAAATGTTATATCGTTTTCGTTGTTTTTTTGTTTTATTCGCGTTGTTCTTATGGAGGTTAGGTCTGTTGCCTTGGCACGAGTTTCACTAGATGTGGTAAGAAAATACTAAAAAAAAGTCTTGACAGCCACAGCTGCTGATGTGTTAGGTCGCCACCTAGGGATGATGACGACCTAACACACCAACAGCTCTGGCTGTCTGAGAGAAACGTTTTTTTTTTTCTCTGAGGCTTTTTTCCTAGCAGCTTTGTTCCAAGACTTCTTTTTTTTTTAATCTGCTCTTTTACCTAGGCTTTTTTCCATAGAATAATTTCATCATGGATTGTATTCAGTATTAATTCGATGTTGCCTGGAGAATACCCCTAAGACCTGTTTTCCAGCGGTTCCTGTAGTGGTGTCAGGTTAGGTTAGGGCCGTAGTTTAGGCCCTTTTAAATGATGGGATGATACCTAACAACATGATTTGATAAAATGAAAATGGGTCTTATTAGTGAACCTACAAAAATTTCTTTTGGTAGTTCTCTGTTGAATCTCCAGATTCAGCTTTCACAATTACGAAAAAAAATGTGTGTTCAGCCTTTACGTCAATATTACTGTCATTGATATATGTGAAGAATATGTTTTTGTTTCTCTGGCTATTATGCCCTTTTATGAAATAAAATCAGTAAAAATAGTTTAATTAATAAGCTCCATTAAATGATAAGCTCCATGTGTGCCAAAATACACAGAAATATCATCCTACAATTATACACAAGTGTGGCGCATTACACAACAAAGTATAAAGGAAAACAAAACTATCAGTTAATTAACTGAAAAATCCTGCAACTAAAAGAGCAATGCAATAATAACGTAATAATTGGAGAAAGTCACATACGGTTTTTAAAAACAGCTGGAAATGCGTCATTATTACAAGGTACAACAATTTTTTTGATAAAAGTTGGAAGACAAGAGTTCAGACAGAAAACGAAACAAGAGAAAAATTAAATCGTTTTGAATTGATGGTCTAAAAAGTAGTCAGGACTCTTTTTATGGTTACAGTTTATTTATTTATTTAATAACAGACATAAATCGTCGGTTTGGGTAACATCGAATTTGACAATAGCACGCTGCTTAACAAGCAATATAAATAAGTATATAAAAATATATAACATGTAACAATAATAAACCTGTTTAAACCAATTATAGTGAGAGTCTATTTGTTTCCTCTTGCGAATACAGCGATCGGTATGGCTACTAATTATCTAACACGTGTGAAGGATTACCCCTCCTAAGAATACAATCCTAACACCTAAATGATTTCTTGGCCGCGATTCCACGACGCGTATGCAACCGTAAAACCAGTGGTCGCTTGCATTTCTAGCTTTTGATCTATTGCGTTCGATGGCATGATGGCGCACACCTCTCAATTAAAGACGAGCGCACTTACGATTCTTCAATCGGTTTCGTTTTAAACTAAGTTTAATTAGAACACTAGTGAACTGAATCAACATTAAAAATATTCAGCACCGTTTGGGAGTTTTACGATACGGGAAGCCTCCAAACTATTTAGTATCGGCGGTTTGAACATTTCGTTTACCCAACTGCGACGTTGCCACATCGCACGACTGATAAGGTTGAAATATCTAGATAGCACAGTCATTGCCCAAAAGTAGTTTTATGAATTTGCTCCCTCCTCCCCTTCTCTGACAAAAAAAAAAATGTCATACAGTAGAAGTTGATTTAAATATTTCTCCTCCCCTCCAAAAAAAAGTACTAAGCATGAAAGTCATGAACGATTGGCCAAACAAGACGCCCAAGTCTACGCTAATTTCGCATGCCGACATGACTATGCAAGCTTGTTATCCAATTCGTACGTTATGAGATCAGAGGAGCTGCGTGCCTACGTCAGTGATCTGTGCAATAATTTGCCAGTCATTGGTCGGTTGGTGGTGACATTAGCCGCTGACGAAGGCTACATAGTTTCTAGTCATTGGTCGTGGATGGATGACGTCAGTCGGCCGAAGGAAAAAAAACGAACGCCATTCGTTTGAAACAAACAAAATCTGTGTGCAAAATTTGACAGACATCCGATAATTCGTTAAAACGCTATAGCGCGAACACACAGACAGACAGACACCCAGACAGACAGACAGACCGCGCGACAGACAGACAGACAGACAGACAAACCGTTCGCATAAGAGTCTAATCGACTCTAATAAACAATTAAAAGGGTTTAAGCCAAAAAACAACGAACAACAAACCAGGGCCTACCGGTCAGTAATACTTTAAGCGAATTCTAAATCAAAGCAGTAAGTTTCCCCGTCACTGATAAAATCATCCTAGTCTGTTTTTGAATAAAAGCACAGAGGAAGCGATACAACTATTTCAGGTAACGAGTTCCACAAATTCCTCCTCAAACAGGATCGTTCCACGTTTAGCAGCTGCAGAATCAATCGTAGAACCAACATTTACTCCAGTGGAGGATGTGGCCATAGCGGTTAAAGGCACATAACTCCCTCCGGTATATTTTAACAGTTTTCCTCGATACATTACCGGAAATAGTTTTATATGAACTCATTTACCTTTTATTTGATCGTCTAAGGGTACGATCCCGATGACAAATGTGGCGCGTGTACGCTAGTAAGCTTCTTTTTTACCGCTCGGTCCGAGGAGTATCTCACTCCCGCCAAAAAGCTTCTGGGGCTGTCTGGGGCTCCTTTCTGTGATGACGTCACGCGATGTTTACACGCCTAGTCTGTGACGTAATGATTCTTCGTGCACTTCAAGTCACGTGACTTGACGCTTCTGAGCGAAAGCCAAGTGAGATAGTAGCTGCCTTACGCGAGATACGCAGCTTCAATCCCAGTTGACCTTGTTCTGAGCTTATCACGAGAAATAGCGAGTGAAGAACGCATTTATCCATTCCACCAAGTAGATTTGCTATCGAATCGGTAAAGGAAAGGACAAAACGAGAATTGGAGCAACAATTAGGTTTATCCTATGGTTACCACAGGAAACTAGGAAGGAAGGGGTGGGGAAGGTGTGTCAGGATCCTGACACAGTGATGGCCAAAACCAAAGGCGGAGAAGAAATTAAATTACGAATTGAGTTGCAGACGTAAATTGTCGTAGCAGACATAAGGCATATGGAAAAAAAGTTTAGCTGCAGTGCCCAGGGGTGGCGCCACGGGAGGGGGGGGGGAAGCCTTGCCCCCCTGTCGGGGAGCAACCGGAAGAGGAAGTCTACATGACGACATAAAATTCGTAAAAACTTGGGGGGAAAAAAACTAAAAAAAAAATAAGTTTGCCGTTTTGTTTGCCAGTACTCCTACTGTTGCTGCCTCAATAATTCTGTAATTTAAGAGCTGTCTTAGTCAATGCAGAAACGTCAATTAAATATGTACCAAACAAAATTTGTTAAAGATTGTAGCTAAGTTTTCGTCGTTTGAATTCGTGATACCAATGAACTGAGCGATTTTCAAATGGAGTACAGTAAGTAGCTAAACTGAAAATTGATTTGCTGCGTTAAACCGTCAACGCCAGCATTTAACAGGGATCTTAGCTATAACTGGGGTGCCATCGCCTTACCAGTTATTTCTAAAAGGAGAAGGCCTGTTTTTAAAAGCCCAACGCACAACGCGAAGTTTGTGAGGGGAGACCCCAAACAAACGGAGAAATGGCAGCCCAACGGTTATTGTCCTGGCCTCCCAACCAAGAGGACGATAACTCAAATTCAGTGTCTAACCAATACAGGACTTAAAAATGCACCGTGCTCTCAAATGGCCCTGTACCTTTGAGGACCAACTGTGTATTCTTGCTATGGTTATAGCCGAAATGTCGACTTAAATTTTTACAGCGCAAAACTTGTTAACGTTTCTTCCAAGTTTTCGTCAGTTGAAGTCTGATAACAATTAACTCCATAAAAACCGAGTAAAGAATCAAAACTGAAGACTAAGCTGGCGGTTTGATTTGCTAGCAGCTCATCGCCACCGTAATTTAAAACTAATTCTCAGGAACGTCAGCTAAATCTTCCGCCATTTGAAAAGTAAGTAACAATATTTTCAAACCTAAATTATTCAGTGTTAGTTAACGTTAATTTAATAACATTAAAAAAAAATTAATTAGTTAGCCTAATTTAATTTGTAAATAAAATGATTAAAAAAAAAATGTTGGCCGCTATTAGGTTTTTACGACCTCTCATGCTAAAGAATGTTTACGAAAAACATCCGAAATTTACTTAACAATGTGGTGCAAACGTGTCTCGGGAAGCCGAAAATAGGTCCTCAAATATCATAAAAATGCTTCAGCTTCCGGGGCTCCCCGGACCCGGACCCTGCTGGGGGAGCGCTGTGCAGAACTCCTAGCTGGTTTCGCCGGGCTCCTGGTAAAGTACAACAGATTTGAAAAAAAAAAGTTCATTTACTTTGCCACCCTGTCGGGGAATCATTACCCCCCCTGTCTGGAGTTGGCTGGCGCCACTACTGGCAGTACCAATTAAATTACAACTAGGGTCGGTCGGGAGAAGTTTTCTTTTTTCTTTTTTTTT